>NJDC01014291.1:0-10495 GCA_002245475.1 Calephelis virginiensis | reverse complement strand
GCGTTCCTGCCCATATAGTGTCACTGCTCGCCTTACGGCCAATGTTAATAATGTATCTCAATCTAATGGATTTCAAGCAATCTAGATAGCTGCGTATACGGCAGCCTATCACATACCTAATTGCCATATTTATCCTGTCCACAGATATGTTATTGACAAGCGATAACATAAAAATGGATCAAAATATCAATCTTGGACAGCAAGTTTTGGATTAGGATTAATTGTTTTTTTTAATTAATTAATTAATTCATATCTGTTTATGAATATGACGTGTTGTCATTGCAAGGGCCAATAAGAAAGCAGTTCTTCGCTTCCCCGCACCTCAGCTGTTTGCCAGACTTGTTTCAAAGCAAAATTATTAAGAATAGGCGTCTATTGGGATGTATGGTCGATGTCCGTGCCGTTAAGGGGCCATGTATGCTAAAATACGTCAGCTATTCAGTACGTCAGTCACTGTTTTTTTCATACAAAACAATTATGGATCTTGGCGACAAAAATACATAAGATTAACATTAATATGATTTATAAGACTAGTGTTTCCAAAACACGATTCATTTCAATTTGTTCGATAGAAAAAAATCAAAAA
This sequence comes from Calephelis virginiensis, assembly GCA_002245475.1. Classification (NCBI taxonomy): domain Eukaryota; kingdom Metazoa; phylum Arthropoda; class Insecta; order Lepidoptera; family Riodinidae; genus Calephelis; species Calephelis virginiensis. The sequence goes on along the minus strand of NJDC01014291.1, from coordinate 9,909 downwards.
GTTAACCCTTTTTTGAAAGCAAAACTCATCTGTCTACTTCAATTATGAAAATATCGACACCAGATTTAAGATAAACATAGATAAGTATTATACCTAAAATATAACTGTTTCAGTTTTTATATTTTTTTTCAAATTACTTTTATAGTGTCAAAATAGTGATTTGGCGCTTAAGACATTTACTTTAGAGCGCGATATTTCATAGTAATCATGGAACGGGGGAGTGCGCTGATTGGCTTTTCTGGCTGACTAAGTATGGGGCCTTAACAGTAATACTGAACAACTACACTTTTGTAATTGATAAATATCTACTTAAACAAAGAGCAAACAAATTCTATGTAAAATGGAAATTTATCAGTCAGTACCTACTGACTGATAGATAAAACAGGCAATCCATTCTTTGCAAGGAGCTTTGTAGAATTCAAATGGTCTCAACTCCCGACTGCTAAACTTCTAATTTGTTAAGTATTTGTGATTTATTTCTGTGTTCCATATATCTTATCTTCAAATATAAAAAAGAATTAAAGAATTGGTCATTAGATTATGCGTCAACTGTTGGACCAATGTTACTTGTTGTTTTTTGTTGTGCTTAAATAAGGACAAGGATCATATGAAGAAAAATATTTAGATAAAATTATAGGAAACAAAAGAAATCAACATTTTAGTTTTTCGCCTCGGTGGTCTAGCGATTCAGTTGTTGGACTTGACTGCATGAGGTTCTGGGTTCGAATCCCGGGTCGGGCAACAAAAATAAAATGGAGTTTTTCCAATTTTCTAAAAAAAAAATGTTGCTCGGGATTAAAAATGAGCCCGGTTGGCGATAAGCTTGCCACCTATCGCATTGTGGGACTTAGTGTCCTAGACTAGACACTAGTCCTTCGAGATAGATTAGAAGTAATAGTCTATAAGGAAGTAAAATGGCTAGTCGTGGGTGCCCTGGTTGTGCCTCTGTCTACCCCTTCGGGGATATGGGCGTGAAGATGCTTTTAGTTTTTCCCATACAGTTGGAAGAAACCCAATATTATAGTTTTTCCCAGACAGACTGTCTGTAGCTATTAATGTCAAACGGTACGACGTTCGCTAGATCGGCTAATAGTGTAAAAAATCCCCATTTTCCTTGGACCTGAATGGACCAATTTTGAAAATTTATTATTCCGTTCTGATAGTTATTGCCAAGAAAAGGTTCGTACGAAAATAAAAATAATATTCTTAGTTAGGATAGAACAACATCTATCGGCTCAGCTAGTCGATTATAAAACTTAGTGTTTCAGGTGTGTCACAAACTTAACGCTGGATTCTTGACCACACTCTATATCTTCCACTGAATACGACGAGCATAAATTCGCTAACTTTGTGGTTAGATTAATTTTGTAAAATTGTCCAGGAAAATAGATTAATAAAATACTTATCTTACTGAGCGATATAAAGTGTGCATTGTAATGATAGTATGCCTGTTAGAGTGGGTCTTCATATTATTTTGATAATAAAATTCTCACAGCGAAATATATTGAAGTAAAGTTTAGTTAAAGACGCTGTAAAACATTTCTGATTTTTGCGTGCGGGTGGATGGCAACATATCGCCTTGGTTTGATATTAATATTGGCGTTAAACAGGGTTGTGTGTTGTAAGCACACTTGTTTATCTTATATTTGGACAAATGTCTTCAAAAGTTAAGATCATTGAATGTGGGAATGCGTATGGGTGACCAAGTGGTGAACTGCCTGCTTTATGCAGATGATGCTGTACTTTTGGGCTCTACAGTCTACACCATTTGAGCTGCAAACACTGGTCACAGTTATGGAAGGAGATTGCTTACATTTGAATGCGATGAAAAACAAAATAATGGTGTTTGAAAGAAACGTAGCCAGAACGAATATAAGAGTTTTGGTTGATGATGTAGTGCTGGAACAAGTGAATGAAATTGTATATCTTGGTTGTGCTTTTAGCAGGGATGGAAGGTAACCCGCGGTTGTAGAAAGCAGAGTGAGTGCAGGGAATAGTTTGGTATAATTGCATTATTAGTATAGTAAGAATTTTTTTTCCTGGTTTACTAACAAAACACATGACCACGTTGCGGCGCCGCGCCTCTAAAATCGTCGGTTAGCTTCCGTCTCCGCAACGCCTATGTGAGAAACTTTTCATACAAACTTATACAATAATTTTCTCACGATGGTTGAAGGTGTAGACATTAACAGTGATGTGTTTTGACCCTTAAAACGTATAAAGAGTGAAATAGGGTTGTCTGTGATTTACCGAGGTTGCCAGGTATACACATACACACGTATGTCGATGCCAGTTAGCTTTACTTGATTAGATAATAGAAAAAATAATAATTGAAGTACTATTTTATTGAAAATAGAATTTGAATTTTGAATTGGAAAAGCAAGTGAAAAATCACTTTTTTTTAATAATTCAAAATATACAGTCCAAGATTTTTCAGGCAACCCCTTCTTAATCTGGTTTCTAGCACAAAAAAAATATTAAAAAACATATTTCATTCTTTTATCAACTCGGTTAAGGTCGATGTTGATTCGGATCATATACTGTAAAGATTAGAAAGCAGATAATTTCTGGTATTTTTTAAAGAAAAAAAAGTGGCCTATAAACATTATTGCACCTTATAGGTATGTTTTTTCGGTGTCGCTCTGGCACCCATTTTAGATTCAATCTGACTTTCTGTCTGGTAGCATGTAAGAGCCGAGCATAGGGCAAATGGATCTTTGTGGTTGGTCTTTACCAACTAGACTAATGGGGGTAGGGCGTTATGTAGGAACAGTATGCGGCAAAACTGAAGTTTGTCAAATATATATACCGTATGTGTTTTAAACCGAACTACCTAGTTCCTAATAGTTTTAGAAAAACAACCTCAATCGTAGGCTAACTTAGAGTCATTATGATATCGTATGCGAAATTAGTATCAAACAAGTGAAAAGTTTTAATTAAAGTGTCTTAAAATGAATAAATGAAAAACTTTAAATAAAAAGTAACCCTATAAAAAACATAACATATAATGTAGCTAAGAATCATCTCGATCACACCAGATTTGAAAAAACCGCATCAATATCCGTCTATCCGCATACTCACACACACACAGACACGTACAATTTACAACACCCCTTCTTTCGTGAGGGTTCGGTTTAAAGAAATTTATTTTCTCAAAAAGAACATACATTTGTTCACTTCTTCTTTCTTTCTTTAAGTTTTAGCGTTCACGTTAGTATTTTGCCATTCGTCGAGTAGAAATTTGCACCAAATTTTATATCAATTTTAATCAATTATAATTAGCCAGAAGTCGTCAGTAAGTCTTGTCAGGCTCTTGGGTAAAGCGGCGGCCTTAATACACAAGCTCATATAAGGAGATTTGGCGGCAACGAGGAAATACACGATACGCTAATTTCTTCATGATTATTTCATTTGTGCACTTTCACTGAACAAAATTGTACAAAATGCCACCAAAATTGACTAATTTCACTCAATATCAACACGAAATTCAATAATTATGAACAAACTTCGACCATCTTTTCTCTCGATGGCGCCAAAACTCCATTTGTTCACTTATTAAGAGAACTTTTTAAAACTATAAATATATATCTTATTCAATGTAAAAGCTGACATGGTGCCTATCGGTATTTTATAAATATAAGATAGTTGCGCATTACAATATAAGTACAATTTTTACTACATTATTATTACTGCTTAATTTTATCTAGTCAGTAATGTTTAAGTTTAAGTTTAAAACAGTTAATTTTTTCACTATTTTTTATTGTATTTGATAATTTGTTATATAGCTGTATTCCTTCAAATTGGATGTTTTTTTTTCCATAAATGGTTTTAGCACGAGGCAATTCTATATTGTTTCTGCTTCTGGTGTAGTATTTGTGTGATATTTTATTAAATGTGGTTTGGGAATTTATGATTCTTCTGAGTATCTTTTTAATTAGTGTACATATATTGTAAGTATATAAATATTGTAATTGTAAATTCAATAGTTAAGTGTCCGAATAAATAATATTACAGGGAGTGTCATATGTGTAATTAAATAATACTGTAATCAAATTGTTTTGTGTTATTTGAATCTTTTTTAAATTAGTTTTAAAAAGATGATTTTAAGAATTAGGGTTAATGATTTCAGTGCGACCTTATAATATTTTATTATAAGATGATAGGGTTAGCCATTGATATTTCATTTATTTGCATACCTTACGACATCTATCCATCGTTCTGAGTACCTACATTAAATAATATCACTAAAATATAACATCGACAAACCGATACTAGTAGATGTATCTAACAAAAGCTCAATAGAGGGCACTACTGGTATCAAAACGAAATCATTGACCTACTTTAATTAATAAATAGGAAGGTATTTCCAACCACAATCGAAACGTTTCTAGAACTACACAAAAGACAAATAACGACAACAGTTTTTAACCGACGTGCAAAAAAAGGATGAGGTTTTTAATTCGGCTGGTATATTTTTTTATGTATGTATTTTATGAGCACATCAAATCTCTCGAGTAAATTTGATCCACTTACGGCCAATATCAATATAATCAATCCTAATCCAAAACTTGCTGTCCAAGATTGATATTTTGATCCATTTTTATGTTATTGCTTGCCAATAACATATCTGTGGATAGGATAGATATGGCAATTAGGTATCTATCTAGATTGCTTGAAATCCATCTTTAGCATTCAGCACCATGCTATAAAGATATTTATTAAGGTCATGTTATATGTAGCCTTATACCATGATTTAAAGATATTATTTAACTTATTATTTAATTAAATCATATCAGCAATAAACCAAAAACTGTCCAATAAAAATATCTACATTAAAAAAACCGAATTCAAACCTAAAAAGTAAAAAATATATAAAGATTTAATTATTATATACTACCTATTATTTGTATGTCTTATTTACTATTAGATTTAAAGTCGGTGCTAAGCTAATTTAATATTACTTTAACTAATATTACATTTTCATTTTTTTTTTTCGTTTTAGTTTGGAAGTCGGTTTTTTAACTACCTACTTATTTTGCGAGTGTGCGAATACTATTGTGAACAAAAAATTTCAAGAATGATTAAATTAAAATGAAAAACAAATCTATTCAAAGAATTGAGAACCGTAATGCACATGAATTCAAATAATCAATTACGAAAACCCTGATGGATTATAATATATGGATAGGCCAAATATAGGCCATATAATATAGGCCAAATATAGGCCAAATAATATAGGCCAAACTTATCTCTTACTATATTTGTAAAGTAAATAAAAAAATCTTCACATCCATATCCCTGAAGAGGTAGGCAGAGCCACAACCAAGTCCGGGCATATATCTAATCCCGAGCAACGCTGTTTTAAAAAAAACTAAATAAAAAAAAACGCGTTTTCCTTTCGTTTCCCGACCCGGGATTCGAACCTTGAACCTCGTCAATTTAAGTCTAACAACCGAACTGCAAGACCAAAGAGAGATAGGATATGCAGCAAAAAATATATAACAAAAAGTTTTGCAACTATATTTAATGGTCCGTCTACAAGTTCTTATTTTTGCAACATTATAATTAAAAGAAAGGGAATTGGTAAATATGCTTTAAAAGACACCATTATAAAGCACATTAACTTCACAAAACATTCTTTATCTCCAATTGATAACCTTGATCGTGACAGTTTGTAAAATTGGTACTATCATTGTTCCTCAATCATTAAATAGATAACACTTAATTACCTAAATAACAGTGATTTGTTATAGTAGGAGAGCTATTGAACCATTTAACTAGCTCACTTTACATAAGGCTAGGAACATATAATAATTTATCTTCATAATTTGTGGCTAGCTATAAGCTTTCTATCTGTCAATCATAAATGTGCTGTGCTGGCAAGGATTTCATGGTTTACTTTAAAAATAAAATTTTGAAAATGTCATTTTTTTATTCAATTTCCACAAGGCTGCAGTTAATACGGTATCTATTTACATACACAAATGTACACCGGTATAAACAGGCAATTTAAAATATCTTTTCCTATGTTATTTCGGGTTATCTGTGTAAAATAGATCATCTGTTTATCTGCCAGGCTGCTTGTAAGGCGGCGGCAAGCTAAGGGGTACGGCTCGTAAGAAAGAGCATAGGTTACATGAAACATACCCAGCAAGATCACCGGTATTAGAGTGGTGTGCAGTAACTTGCCTGGGTTGTTCCTTCCTGGTGTTGTGGATTCCATCAGGTGACCCACTTGCTCGTTTGCCTCCTCTTGTATATAAAAATAAATGCCGGTCGCCAGCATTAAGTTACGGTTCGGTAGACAGGGTAGGCAAACTAATAGTAGAGTCACACAACAGCAACGTCGCTATATGTATCTGTTACATCTATCTTGTCTGTAGGCCACGGGTATCTCTTGACATCAGAGAGCCCTGTGCTTGTTCAGTGTGTAATCCTATAATATAAAATATATAAATATCCCTGGACTAGTTACATGAATCCAAACCCAAAGTAAGCAAATTAAGCTTGTGTAATGGATGTTAGTCAACGATCCCAAGACATGGAAACACATAAACAGATACCAGAATATATAATGGCAATGAGAACGCCATCTTCATTTATCAAGACCAACTACATTGTTTCCAAACTTTATGAATACAGTTTGTGCACCATCTGTGATATTTTATCGTTATCAATATTTTTTGTCTGTGTGTGTCAAATGCATAGTAGTATGTGTAATGTTTTACTATTTCATTGAATGCACTTTAGTTTCGAAAAATATTATCGTTCTGCACTTCTCCTTCACATTTCGTAAAAAGGTGTCAAAAGTTCTTGCTTCACGTATTATGATAATGGATTAAATAAACTTAAAAAAATATTGGTATCAATATTTTAATTTTAACATTTGTCCGTCCGGTGCTTCAATTTTATTATCATATTTTTTTCTTTCTTTGAAGTTTGTGAAAAATAAGTGATTTAAACCTTTTTCAAAAGCTAAACTATACATAAAAATTTAGCCCAAAAACAAACAAATAGCCTTTGACCCCTTTAACATACAACTTGGAAAGGGATAAGGAAAGTGTGTCCAAACAGACCACAGAAGAGAGATTTTTACCCGTATGGTCCTGGTCCGCTGAGTAGGATAGACTATTTGATTTTTTGCCAGACGTAAGAGGTGCTGCTGTGCAGCAACTTGTCAACCCGAGTATCGATCCAACGCCTTACCTATTTATGCCGCTATAATAATCTATCGTGTTCCGGTCTGGAGGGCAGGGTAGAAGGTAGCCTTTTCACAAAAGGCCTTCCATCCCGGCCTCAGGACAGCGACGCACCTGTGACATCTATAGTGCCTCGGTTGTCTCTTACCATCAAGAGCTTGCTTGTTCGCTGACCTGACTGAAAAAAGACCCGAAATACATACATGTAAATGCTCATCACGCACTGCTTTCGTGGGAGTCTATCCAAAGCTTTGCTGTTGGTCGGTGGAGTAAGACCTTCGTTGGTGCCTTAGTCAATGAGGCTGTAAAATTACATCATAATCATCAGCCGGAGGACGTCCACTGCTAGATATAGGCCTCATCCAAAGAGCGCCACAAGTCACGGTCACCAGCCGCTTGTATCCAGCGACTCCCAGCTACTTTGACCAGATCATCAGTCCACTGGGTGGGAGGTCGTCCAACACTACGTCCTCCGGTGCTGGGCTGCCACTCGAGAACTTTTCTTTCCCAGCGGTTGTCGGTTCTGCGAGCAATGTGGCCTGCCCATTGCCACTTCAGCTTGCTGGCTCTCTGAACTATGTCGGTTACTCTCGTTCTCACGGATCACCGAACTACGGATCATATCTCACAGAGAAACACCGAGTATTAAACTACAACATATTATGAAATTTGCAGCCTTATGCAAGTTGAATAAAAATATTATTAACATTTTCAAAATTTGAAATGATGTGGATTTAATGAGCGATATTGCAGAGCGGCAATTTCGTAAACAAATATTAAAAATAATTTAGCTTTGTGCGAAGCGGGACAGTCCGATTTTTTCAGTAGCTCTCAGTCTATTACATAAAGATAGCGCTTAAGGTTTGATACACTTTTCATCATCTATATTTTTTTAAACTGAAATTGTATCATGGATGCCTTTATTTGGTGTCATTATTAATATTATAAATTTATATGGAGTTCGAAGTTATGTTTTTGTAGAAGAATTGCAAGTCAGTCTTTAGAAGATATCATCTACTTGTACAATTTCTTAAAATAGTTTCTTGTGTCATGTTTTGTAGCAGAGACACAAATTATATAACGAACAATCAAATCTTAAAACTAGTTGAGCCGGCAGACGTTGTCCTGTCTTAATAAGAATTTTGATTTTTTTTTCCATTCAGGCGTGTTGCTATGACCAAAGGAAATGGGAAATTATTATTTTTTTATTTTGTGATATTTTATTGAATCAGGCGTTACTTTGCGGAAATCCATTATAAAAGATGTAAAATAAGCCTTTATTTTGCTAATTCCGCGTAAGCAGTGTAACCGTTGTGGCAAATAATACTCGTGTGTCGTCGTTTGTACGGTACGGTCGAATTCCTGAGGATGCCTCGGTGTAGAGGCGAAACGTACGTCGAGTGCGATTTGGTGTTCTCTGTGGTGAGTGCTTCGACAAAGTTGGCGAAGGACGTGACAAGTGAATTTGTTTCCCGTGTTCGGACTCTATTTGTGATCTGGTCGCGGAGGTGGGAAGTGGGAACTTTAGGTAGGGTTGTCACATGTAAAGAACGTGACAATTTATATTGTTTCCCGAGCTCTTCCTATATTCGTGTTCTGGTCGCGGAGGTGGGTGGTGGGAACGTCAGTTAGGCTTGTCACATTCTGTGTCGTTTGGAGGATTATTTGCCACAACGGTTACACTGCTTACGCGGAATTAGCAAAATAAAGGCTTATTTTACATCTTTTTATTTTGTGATATTGGAAGGCAAATAATCAGACGGATTTCCCGATGGTAAAAAAATGTACGCCATCTAAGGACACCATAGTTGGTAATGGTGCTTTGCCAACCTGAGGAGCGGATGGTAGGCCTCGAGCAAAAAGTAAGTTTACCTTACCCTCCAAACCTGAACGCGTCAACGACGAGCACTGACGTTATGGCCGCAGGAATAGGTAAGGCGGTGGTACCAATCCGAGCGAGTCGCTGAGAAACTCTACCACCTAGTCAGATGTCACTGTGCTAGAGACGGTCAGCCTACGCTCGCCTTTTATGACCCGCCTGGCAGGAAGCCAGATAGTCTATGCAAGAGCCTGGATCAAAGTAGGGAAAACATTTATAGATGAGACTAGCGAAGACGACAAACGTTATCCTTCCTGAAATATGAATTTTTTTTTCATATGAACCTTCTCTTGGCAATATCTAACACACCAAAAAAAATGAGCAAAATTGGTCCATCCGTTATTGTCGGAAGATTTTTATGAAGAGAAAAACGTCAATGTCAAGCAATACGAAGTTCGCCGGGTCGGCAAGTAAACATGAAATTATTTTATTGGATTCGTTGATTTTTTTTAGACATTCATTATTAACATAATCCGCTAGTATGCTACCTAAAATCACATATCCGATTCCATTTTCCAATTTGCATGATATCTCTTCTACAGATCTTTTCTAGGAGTGTTATCTCCAGTGGTAATTATAGCCATATGACTACACCGTACAGTATAGTTAAACTAAATAAAATAAGTTATTGGAATGGGATAGGAAACTTTATTATTTTATAAAAAAAAATGCCAGATTAAAAAAACTGTCATACGAAAATACACAAACACAAAACGAGGAATGATTATTATAAAGCGAACTTATTTATTTATATATGTAAATTTGTATAAAATTTTGAAAGACCAAAATCGTCTCAAAGGGGAATGGTAATCTTTCTATAATTAGGTTTTC
>NJDC01014290.1:8514-34869 GCA_002245475.1 Calephelis virginiensis | reverse complement strand
TTTCCGTTCGTCCGCAGGCCAAGACCAAAGGCCATACTGCCACTTCTTTGGTTAAAATACTTCTTATCCTTGTTGATAATTATTTTTTTTTCTCTTTATTGTCTATGAAGTTAGTCATAAGTCGTCATAGAAACTCATGTCGGGGTCTTGGGTAAGGCGGTGGACTCCGTACTTAAGCTCATTTAGTAAGATATGTTGGCAACGCAGAAATACACTATACACTTATTTATTCATGAACACTTCTGTACTTTGAATGAACTAAAGAAAATTTTACAAAATGTCACAAAAGTTTACTAATTTGACTCAACATTCGTACAAAAAATAATATTTATGAAAAACTGCAACCATATTTTAACTCCCATTGGATTTTTAATGGATAAACCATTGTGGACTATATTTTTTTGTACGTTGAATTTGTATAAACTGTAAATCACTCACCCACAATTGTTTCGTCTTCTTGTGTTCCAATGTTAGGCTGATCCAATTGTGCAGCTTCACCCGGTGAAGTTGAAAAACCTCGCGGTTAGCAACAAATTAGCCATTAAAAAAAAGGCACAAAATTTGACAAGATTTTGAAAAAAACTACGACAAGCTATTGATGATTTTCATTTTTTTAATTGAATTTATGAACAGTACAAGTTCTATAAAAATTATAAGTCATGTCAGGGTCTTGGGTAAAGCGGTGGCCTTATTGCTCAAGCTCATGTAGTGAGATTTGGCGACAACGAGGAAATACAAATAAAAAGTAGTCAATCCATTTTCAAGGTTAAACAAGACCAATTAAAAATGATAATCCCTATACGTCAGTAGGTAGATGTGAACCTAGCCCCTGGTTGGTCTTTGGGGACCAAACTTTGGTTATAGGCGATATTCAAAAATTTAGTCTTACACACTTTTAAATATTACAAAAAAAGTGTCAACGTTCCGTAACTCTGAAAACGTAGATAGTGGCACAACCACGATTAGTTTAAGGCACTTATTGTGCCACAATGTAATAAGGAGTAAACTTATCGTAAATCTGACTTACGGCCAATATTAATAATCAATCCTAATCCAAATCTTGCTGTCCAAGATTGATATTTTGATCCATTTTTATGTTATCGCTTGCCAATAACATATCAGTGGACAGGATAAATATGGCAATTAGGTATGGGATAGGCCGCCGGATACGCAGCTATCTAGATTGCTTGAAATCCATTAGATTGAGATACATTACTAACATTGGGCGTTAGTCAATCCCGAACAACCTTTTTTTGTTAGAAATAAGAAAAAATACATTCTTTATGAGTTGAACAAGAACCAGATATCGAATCCTAGACTACTGTATTTAATGCCAATAATTAATTAATACGATTTAACGAACATTAACTTTATTACTTACATTTATATACTTTACTTGTAATGACATTCGTTGCACTTTTACATACTTTTACAGACTGGTTTCACTTTTTGGATCGTCATCAGGGCTTTACTATAAAGATAAATAATTTGCTTTGTTTTACTGTTCAGTGTGAGATTTTCACCAAGTACCGACGACAAAAAGTAGGTATCACTACAAAGTCGCTTTCCTGAGTGTTCGCAGTCGGTCCCAATGTATCCTAAGATCTGTAAGACTACGCAACGGAGTTTGATGTGGTGTTTTTAATAGATAGAGTGATACAAGAGGAAGGTTTATTTGTGTAATAACAGGAAGGTTTATTTCTATAATAACATGGAAATTTCTCTACCCGTGCGAAATTGGGACGGGCTGTTAGTAAATTATAAACCTATTTGTGATTAATCCCGAGTCTAGTCAGTGCCTGCAATAAAAATAAAATAAATAAAATAAAAGTAAAAATTGTAAGTGATGCATTTGCCAATATTCAATGTTATGTCTATACATAACATTGAATATTGGCAAGACATAACATTGAATATTGGCAAATGCATCACTTTATACTTATATTTATCCTACTAAGCCTTAAACAACCATTATATAATATCTACTTACCTACAGGGATATAGAAATATTACTATGTAGAACGTTCGACTTACGTGAAATTGTTACATAAATGTTACTATTATTAGATTACGGCCTTAATAACATTTCGAATAAAGCAAATGACACAATCAATGTAATTGTCTTTTGAATTAGTTGCCCATTTAGAAAACTTTAAACGTACTACTTTAAAAATATATGATTGAAATGTACCATCTTATATATTTTATGTATACTTAACAATATAAATCTTGGCATTTTATATCTTTATCCTACTTGCATAAAAACGTGTTACGATGTAGGTTTGGATTAAACCCCATAACTACTACATCCATAAATAAATTTCGTAACTATCTGTAGACTTCAATAAATCAATGAATCTAGACGAATCATGGGGGCCCTTATTGTACCTCTGCCTACCTGTTCCGGGTTTTTATACTGTTTTTTCGGTAAACTTACGCACGTAAGAGTAAGATAAAAATGACTAACAAAATAGGTTAATGGTTTTTAACAACCTGAGGCACAAGATTCTAATAGTAGAAAAAGAAGAGAAAGGAGAAAAAAGGCCTCGTGCCGAGCCGGTGGTAGATTTTAGAATTGTATAGAAGCGTCACAAGTACCCTTTGTATTGATCGATTTAAAATAAAATACTTTTATTGTTATTAAGTTAGTTGCGGATATAAATTTACGAGCTAGCCTATTTTGCAAACCGGAATATGACAATGTCGAGCAGTAATGGCGGCAATAACAAAGAAGGTAGAAATCTTTACGAATCGTAGTGGAACTCAGCCAAGTAAATTTATTTCAAAATGTTTAACACCTACGAGTGAGCTTCGTTAGTTCGTAACTCGATCTTAGCTCAGTCAGTAAAATATATGTATACTTATTTTATAAAATGTTATGATCTAACTTCGACATAGTGCTTAAGTGACGAATATTATTTGTAGAGTTATGGACTGTTCGTTTTTATTTGAGATGTTGCATTACTTCATATTACAATACTGTAAATTAAACACCTTATGAATTTATGCAATGTGTCTGTTTCTGTGGGATTTTTAGTGTTCAATATTGTGGTTTTTTAGGTAGATTATTTTGGATGATAATAATAATACTCTTCAATATTCAATATTCAAGACAGGTTTGTCAGGATCGTGAGGTTGAGGTGTTGATGAGGTTATTATTTATATTAATTAAATATAAAATAAATTAAATATTATTATTCTTGTAAAGAAAATTATAATTCTCTTTCGAATTCTCATCATTCAAATTGAGAAAAAGAAAATTAAAAAAAAATTAATTTAATTAAAAAAATATTTAATTGAATTAATATAATTAATTAATTATATTAATTCAATGAGGTCTGGCACTCGATACTCTCTGCCTACCCCGTAAGGGACTTGGCGTGAAGATATGTATGTATGTATGTATGTAATATTGTGGTTCAGATACTCAGTGATAGGTAATGACCAAATACTTCCTTAACATAAACATAGCATTTGTAATAAGTTACTTTCCGAATTGTTGTTGTGTCCACACGCAACGAACGAAGCTGTAGAGTTAATTCTTTGCCTTTTAAACAAATTCTGAATTAAAACGTGCATGAAGATGGATTTAAAATTAATTTAACGAATGAAAAAAAAAATTACAACTTTTTACCAAATGCATTAGAATGCGGTTGGATTACAAACACATTTTTAAAATTTTGTTTGCCAATTAGTCTATCTTTTTTTTCAACTTTGACAGCACTTTTAAACGCTTCCTAGGAAGAGTAAAAAAAAACTTTTCTGGTTTAATTAAGAATGACTTAAAGCGTCTCAATGGCAGTCCAAATGACATGGATTAACAAGACTTGGATTCGTATCCTGATAGAACTACAGACTTTCTGTATTTCCCTTCTTGAAGTCTGTATATCTCTCATTGTTTTCAAAATATATTTCAGTGACTACATTTTTACACGTTATAAGTGTTTTTGTTTCACATTCATACAACATGACACAAGTAAAGGTTGATTCAATTAAAGTAATTGTCCAGTGCTAGGTTTGACCACGGGCGAAACCTCGATAATTTTTCTCTAAACAAAACTATCTCGTGTACGATTTGTATTGATTTTGATTAAATAATAATTTATTGAGATAAGATTCTGAGTAAGTAGCCTTCAGTTACAATAAACCCGCTAAAAATAGTACTTAATATTTATTTTATATTGTTACAAAGTATACTACAATCCCAAAAAACAATCATAATTTTGTGTTTGAATCTTCTGATTTGAACTGGAAGAGGTGACTGCATTATAATATTTCTGTTCACATCAGACCTAATAAAATAAATAAATATCCTTAGATATATGTATTACACAAATTAAATGTAACCCCAAAGTAAGCAAATTATATGCTTATGTTATGGTTATGGAAGACGATACTGTTGCGAACAAATACTTAAATAATAAACCATTATAAATTTAATAAACACACCAAACCCGAAAATGCAGACATCTAAATTCATAGCACAAATGCCTACCCCCATCAGGAATCGAACCAAAATCCCGCGGTTGGTCGGTGTCGTGTACGTTAACCTTTAGACCATCGAGGCGATAATAATTTAAGTGGTTCTCCGTCTTACCACAAAAATATTTGGACACCTGTTTTGCTAAGCACTGTTTAAAATTGACATCCAACCAACACCATGCTACACGTGGATGACGTGTCAATATGTAATTGGTTAAAAATCCAATTTTAGACACTGTTTAGTAAATATGTTCAATGAGCGTTTAATTTTTTTTTGTAGTAAGACTGTCGGAACCTATCACAACTGAGCTAATACGTGTTTGTGAATCAGCCAGACACATCAATAATGAATATTCTCTTTTTTCACAGAATACGGGCTGGCTGCAGTATATCTAGTCCAAGTATATCAGAAGCCCCTGGGAAGAGGTTTCAAGACCCCGCGTACCGGTCGTGTGGTAAACTTGGTAGTAGTGGAAAGTTGGCCAGCAAATATGGCGGAGGTGGCAACTTGAGTGGCAAACTTGGGGGCAAGTTAAGCGGAAAGCTCAGTGGCAAATATGGAGGGAAGTTGGCTCAAGTACTGGCGAGGAGGAAGGCTTTAGCTGCAATGACACATTCTGGTCCGCCGGGCCTCTCAGCACCGTTGACCAGCAGATCGAGGGATGGGACAGTGGAATTGCAAATTTTGTGCCAGCCCGAAACGCAACATAGAGCAAGGTAACTTTCTGTGCAGTTTAAAAGTCATACGCTGAACGGTAATCTGTCGCGGATGAACCTGTGAGTGGGTAGTAAAGTGTCGCGACGACTCGTCTGCGTTGTTACTACCGCTTTACCTATTACTCTTAAGGAGGTTTACCTGATAGTAAGAATCAACCATTGCCTTTATAGGCGTCTATGACACTATAACATTTAGCAGTGTGACGATGATAGCTTATGCCACGTGTGTAATTCCACCTACCAGCTATCCTACGCTTAAGCACGGAACTCTACCACATGGTACGGACTGACTGCGTTAATATAACGTCAATTGATGCCACAGTTGTGTCCGAGTTGAGGTTAGAGGTCGGGACGTGATGGTGGCATCGCGAAAGGCTTCACATATAGACCTTAGGTTGGCAACGCATAATTAACATGTTAATCTTAATCTATTAAATAGTATTATGAATGTTATATTTCTTACTGTATTTTCAAATATCGCGAGCACCTGGAACTAACAAGTTTTTTACCTTTTTATTTATCTACATACCTAAATCGGACATATACATAAATAGCTATGGATGTTTACCATAGACGTAACATATGAAACACGACAATGCAAACACCGACATTAGGGCGACAAGAACAGGTAAGGCGGTGGATCCACACCTGTTCAAGTTGCTATACAGCTCTATCACCAGAGGTCCCGTGAAGCTCATACTTCGAGCTGCCAGGCAAATATTCCACATATGGGACCCCGGAAAAGGGCAGGTCTTGAAAGGAAATCGTTTGGCCCATATTCTAGAAGTCCGCAACCAACAGTAGTTGACATGATATAAGTAGATCAGGCCGATGAAGATACACTTCAACTTATAGGCAATATAGCGGTGGCCTCTAAATAATTCATAGATTTTGAATTTATTCAGTTCTCGCCGCGCATATAAAGTTCGGAACCAAGGGGGATAAATTATTACAATTCTCTTACGTTGTGTTGTTGAACAACGCTTTGTGTTTTTATTTTACCTGTAGTGAAAATATTTTCACTACATTCTGCATCTGTGTGAGTGACTTCAATTATTTTGACCATTAGATGACAGAAACTTAGTCATGAGCCCTCGAAATGACATAGAATACGCGTAATACACGTGAAGTTTTTCCCCGTGTTGGTCCGGGCTCCTTTGTAGAATAAACCATCTGCTTTCCTTTGGCAGTTCGTAAAAGGCGAGCATAGGGTTGCCGTCACTAGCACCGTGACATCTGACTAAGTGGTAGAGTTTCGCAGCTACTCGTCCGGATTGGTACCACCTATTCCTGCCGGTATAACGTCATAACGTGTTCCGGTTCGGAGGGTAAGGTAGCCGGTAAACTTACTTTTGCTCGAGGCCTAACATCCCGGCCTCTGGTTGGCAACGGACAATTACCACCTTTGGTGTCTCTAGGCGGCGGTAATTTCTTACCATCGGGAAATCCGTCTGCTTGTTTGCCTTTTAATGTCATAAAAAAATGATTTATTTTTTCGCGAGGTAAATGGTCCCACAGGAACATTTTTTAGGAATAAAAACTATACTATGTGTTAATCCAAGTTACCTTCTATGTGTGTGCCAAATCGGTTCAGCAGTTTTTGCTTCAAGGATTAACAGACATTTAAACCTTCGCATTTATAATATTAATAGGATTCGTGTAAACTGTACCTATACAATTTTCATGGCTAACAACATTCAACGTTTTTTCGATTTGCCTTCGGTTTTTTAATAACAGATTCAATTGGTTTCAGATATCAGACTGAAGGCAGCAGGGGAGCTGTGAAAGACAACTCGGGGAACGGATTTCCAATTGTGAAACTAGTGGGTTACGATAAACCAGCTGTATTGCAGGTACGTTCCTTGAGATATAACAATTAGATAATATTATTGATAAAAAAAAAGCAATCGATGTTGCCAGCGGCTACGTCTGCATTTTTAAGTCATTTCGCTCTTCCGTGGGAAGAAATCAGCCTATTTCACACTTCAGCATCCCACTTGTCACATACAAAGTACCTATATTGTTCCATGACTATATATAAGGACGAACTCAATTTCGCATTATATGAGTACAGTAAAATTGCAAACATACCGACTGCAATTTTCTAACCACTTAGTGATTTGATAAGTCTTTTTTGGAAAGTTATTGATTGTGTGTGTCATACTTAATATGCATAAACTACCGGTAACCCCGACTACGTCTCGTCACGATGTCATTGAGGGACATAAAAATGTACGCTATTCGGATCGTAATCATAAAAATAAATTAATTATGTTAAAGAACTTCCAAATAATGAATTTAAGAAGTGTGTCAAATGTAAATTACATGAAAAGGGTTATTATAACATTGCTTTTAAAATAAGAAAAATCTTGTCTCTCCCGAAAAAAAGAAAAAAACCCGCTGAGTTTTTTGCCGGATCTTCTCAGTGTGCGGCCGTGTTCCGATCCGGTGCTAGATTTATTATTATTGTATAGACCGGTCACAGGTGCCTCTTGTAGGTTTACGTGAAAAATAAAGATAATTTATTATTATTATTATTATTATGATCAAATTATTGCGGGAATGCGTTGGTTAAATAAGCTTAACATTTGGTTAACTTTACAAAACTTTACTAACTTTACTTCCCCAAAGTTTATCTTTAGATTGTTTTTCAAAGTTTATCAACACAAACAAAACTCATATACCCACCTTTTTTAACGTTATATGATCGTCATGAATAATTTACAATAAATAAACATGTAAAATGGGTATTTTATACGAACTTCCGACATGATCTCGACGCAGACTTACCACACAATGCAGAGTTGTTCGTAACGGACATGAATAAATCTGGCTATGACATAACTTACCAGTTTGTAGTTAGGTTAGGTTACTGCGATTACGTCACGGGCTTAAGAAAGGGATATCAAATGGGACTCATAAGGGAAAAGGAACCTTATCAAGTGTAGAGATACGACACGAAGAGACAGCTTGGCTCTGTCAAAAGCGGAAATGTGGCACGGAGAGTCGGAGGAGCCCTATGAATGTGAAAATGTGACACAAAGAGAGGGAGAGGCGCTATTAAATGGAAGAATGTGACATAAAGGGCCGCTATCGAATATGAAAATGTAACACAAGGTTATGGAAGAGCCCTATTAAATTTAGATTTAATGTGACACGAAGAAAAAGTGGGGCTCTATCAAATGTGGAAATATGATACGAAGAAACAGAGGGTCCACATCAAATGTGGGAATGTGACACGAAGAGAGGGAGGGGCTCTATCAAATGGGAGAATATGACATAAAGGGACGCTATAGAATAAGAAAATGCAATACGAGGGTATGAAGGAGCCCTATTAAATTTAGAATTAATGTGATACGAAGAGACGGAGGAGTTCTATCAAATGTGGAAATATGACACGAAGAAACAGAGGGTTCACATGAAATGTGAGGTAAGGGCTCTATCAATTGGGAGAATGTGACTTAAAGGACCGCTATAGAATACGAAAATCTAACACGAGGTTAAGGAGGAGCCCTATCAGAATTAATGTGACACGAAGAGACAGTGGGGCTTTATCAGATGTGGAAATACAACACGAAGGGCAGAAGGCCTCTATCGAATATGTAAATAACACGAAGAGATGGATGAGCCCTATTTAATGTGGAAATGTGACACCTGAATCGAAAACTGAAAATATGTACTTTGTTATATTATGATGATTAAATATTAACATTTCCCCGAGTTGGGCCCCGGCTATATTATCATAATGTAGGCTATATTATTCCAAGGATAATGTAGGCTCTATTATAACGAGGTGAACATATAATGTTTATTTAGACTGTTTTGCTTATCGCTGTAGTGGTTCAATTCGAAGGGTGATGTAGCCAATAAATTACCAGAAGAGATTTAGAGTCCCCGCTTCAGATTGGATCATACCAACAGTGTCTAGACTAAGTGTGTTTCTTGCCAACAGTATATACTTCTTCTTGTGTGCATATGAAATAAGATGGATATACGTTTCAGGTGTTCATCGGTACAGATACAGGGAGAGTGGCGCCGCATATGTTCTACCAAGCGTGTCGAGTTTCCGGCAAGAACTCCACGCCCTGCAAGGAGAGGAAGGAGGACGGTACCGTCGTCATTGAGATCGACCTCGAACCCAACAAGAACTGGCAGGTCACTTGCGATTGCGTTGGAATACTTAAAGTGAGTATTTTTCATATTTTTATATCTGATAATACCTATGTCAATATGACTATTCTAAACTCGCTATGCAAAACTGGAATCCGTCAGTATAACCATTGGTAGTTTGCCTAAATGTAACGAAGCGTTGCTCATAGTTATAGAAAATATTTATAGAGTTAACATTCGAAAACGAACGACTGTAGTTAGATTTCGTATTATTCTTACAAAAAGTAATCTTTGTAAGCAAAACGACGCGTTTAGAGCCTGGCCTGAGTTTTTTTTCTATTTGTCCAGGAACGTAACGTTGACGTGGAGCATCGTTTCGGCGAAGCTCTCGGGGGCGTGGGGGGTGCCCACTCGGCTCGCGGCAAGAAGAAGTCGACGCGGTGTCGGATGGTGTTTCGGACGGAGATCGTCGACGCCGCCGGACAGCCCGAGACGTTGCAAGTCTGCTCCACTCAGATTATATGCAGTAAGTTCTATATGTGCTAATTGTCTATATAAATTTGCTACCTGACCAGGTAGACGTTGTTCTGCCACTTTTTTTAACGTGATTTTAGTAAAAATATTTGGGGTGAGTCACCCTCGTTACTTAGGGGTATGAAAAGTAGATGTTGGCCGATTCTCAGACCTACTCAATATAGTTACAAATTTTCACGAAAATCGGTCGAGCCGTTTCGGAGAAGTTTAATCACGCACACCGTGACACGAGAGTTTTATGTATTAGATTAGATATACGTCTTAAACGTCCTCAAGATTATTAAATAAAAAACGCTACTGACGATTCAGAAGTTTGTCTATAGAGAAAAACAACCAACAAGAAGCTCAATTGTTTTCTGACAGCACAGTTAAGATGTACAAGTAGGAATAAATTGACGACAGCAGCAAAATTTTGGTAGCTTCTATACTTCTTATCGTCGGTGCTTGGTGGAATTCCATTCTAGAAACAATTTATTCATTACACAAGTACTTTCCACAATATTTTTTTTTATAGTTTAGCCAACAGGTTTTGCTATTCAAGCATCGTCAGGGCTGTAACAAATAAATTTTGGCTTTCAATGGCCACATCTAAGACGAGAATCTTTGTACAACTAAGCTTGTGATGATAAAGTCATATCCATCGTTGAGTAAGATATTATAAAATATTGATGTGTTACAGCCCAACCGCCGGGTGTGCCGGAGGTGTGCCGCAAGTCGCTAGTGTCATGTCCGGCCACAGGCGGCCTGGAGCTGTACCTACTCGGCAAGAACTTCCTCAAGGAGACTCGCGTTGTGTTCCGCGCCCACATCGACGGTCGCACCTGGGAGGAAGAGGTCCTGCCCGACAAGGAGTTTTTGCAGCAGGTGAGCACAGCAATCTTAAAAGGTTGCATAAATTATGTCCCCGTGTTGGTCTGGGCTCCTTTGCAGAATAGACCATCTGCCTTCCTGCCAGACAGCTCGTAAGAGGCGAGCATAGGCTTACCGTCATTGGTACCACCGCCTTACATATTCCTCCTGCCATAACGTAGTGACGTGTTCCGGTTTGGAGGGCAACATAGCCGGTTAGCTTATGTTTGCTTGAGGCCTAACATCCCGGCCTCAGTTTGGCAACGCACCATTACCACCTTTGATGTCTCTAGGCGTTATGAATTTCTTACCATCAGGAAATCCGTCTGATTGTTTGCCTTTCAATATCACAAAAAAATATTTAAGTGATGCGTTTGTTGGTGCGTATCATGTTTTCTCTTACATGAAGTTTTCTTAGTTGGTTCAAATCTGATACCCAAACAGGTGGACTGAATGGGACGTGTGAATTTCACAAACGTAATACCTACTAAATGAGATGGAATTTCGATTCGATGCTGTAGACGTTTTGCCGCATAAAGAGCATTTTATACGCTCGCTTAAAATACTGAGAACGCACCAAAAAAGAAGCTAAAACGGAGAAAGATGTTGCAAAAAGAACCTTTTGAATAACATGTTCCGATGCACTGTGAGATGCGACGTTTTGCGCTAGTTTTCTGCAACAGCAGGTCGGCAACGCAATTTTCTACTACTTACTTATGACTTAAGCAATTATCTGTACCAATAAAGTAAATGCGTAAGTGTGTTTGTTCGTATATGTCACAGCGGAATCACGTTATTGATAATTTTTTGTGTGGAGATAGTTATGAGGATAATTTATATCGCGATATTCAACCAGGTTCGCGTTGGACTGTTAAACACGTGGGCGAATCTGTATAAACATATTTACAAAAACTAGTGGTCGCCCATTGGTCGAAATTAGACCATAACAAAGTTTAATATCTTGTTGATAAGAACGCCATCTTCATTTCTCAAGACCAACTAATTTGTTTCCAAACTGTACGATTATAGTTTGTGCGCCATCTGTAATCTTTTATCATTATCATCATTATATTTGTTTGTGTGTCAAATGCATGATAGTGTGGGTAATGTATTATTTATTGATTTAATGTACTTTATAAGCATTATTATTGAAAAATTTTTGCAAAAAAGTTTTGCAATTCTCCTACACATAAACTATAAGTGTGCCAAATTTTATGCTCCTACTTCCGCGCAATTTTCGTAAAAGGGGTCTAAAGTATTAATATATAGATTGAAAATTGTGATTTGTACGAAATGTCTGCTGCGATATTAACGTGATAAGGTTAATCGTGGGTAGCGAGAGCGGGAGTGAGAGTGAAGGGTGTGTTGCAGACCCACCTGGTGTGCTGCGTGCCGGCGCTGCCCGCGGAGGGCCCGCTGCGGGAGGCGGTGGCGGCGCAGGTGTTCGTGCGGTCGGGCGGCAAAGCGTCCGAGCCGCACTCCTTCACGTACACGCCGCCGCACGAGGCGGGCGCGCCGCTGCACGCCACGCCGCACCACTCGGCGCTCCCGCACGCCGCGCACCCCGCACACCCCGCACACCCCGCGCACCCCGCGCACCTGCCCGCGCTCCCGCCAGGTAATCACCTCACATACGCGCCGGACAGCTTCTCGTGCTCTGTAGGGACAGCCGGGGGCGGCGCGCCATCTGTACCCGCTCAGGCCTTGGATCTAAGTCTTCCCAAACGAAAAACGAAATCGTTTATGTCTTACGCACTCGTCGACTAGCTAATTTATTTCGAATAAAAATAAACCACTCGTACTTTGACTATAGTCAAGACGAGTAAGAAACGATAACGATAATAGAATGCTACGACCGGCGAGGCATGCTCATGTTATTCCATGATGCTATACAGAAGTATAGGCACTGGTGACCATAAGTCGATGCATGAAACCCAAGTGAAATGTGATCCCATCAGAAATAAAATGAATGAAGCCTAATAAAAACATTTCTTTTTAAAATAGCTTGAATGCACTTGGTTTGAAAGATGTAAATATTTAGATTATTATCTTATTTTTAATTATATAAATAATTAATTTCCGTAAAACTGCAAAAAAACAACTCCAATTTTATTACTATGTCATCTAGAAACACTAAATAGTATGCATTTTATTAGATATAATTAAAAATACACTAGTCAAATCTCGATCAAAATTTCAATGGGACCATCTCGGAATTATGAAAACAAATCTTCTTTCCAAAAAATTATCATTAAAATTCTTTTACACACCAGAAGAAAAAAAAGATACAGACGAATAATTGATGTGGAGTCAGCTTATAATATGTACTATTTGTAAAATTTTCATATATTGTTAAAATGACAATTAAGGCACATTTGTGACAGATTCCTTTATAAATTTAGATCCAAGAACTAACTTGTGAAAATATTTAACAATAATGTCTTTCGGAATTTGATGCGAAATAATAATGGTATTTTTTGATTGTTAAATTTTAATACTCAATTTTTCCATTTTTTTTTAAATTTTTGTGGTACAAATGGCGCAAAATAACCAAGTTGCTTTAATGTAACAGCCACCGTTCAATTGCTTGATATTAAGATCATGCAAAACGAGATGTTGTTTTATACAGTATATTTGAATATTGCTTGTTTTTTATTGCTTTTTTATTAATGATAGTAATCTAGTATATAATCTAATATTATAAATGAAAGCCGAGTTTTCTATAAATTAACCATTTATACACTTTTATTTTTAACTCTTACTTACTTCCTTTTCTCTTTAACATACATTTTTAATGAATTGAAAATTAAAGAGCAATAAGTAAATTTTATGATAGCATATACATATTGAACATACTTTTATGAAATGAAATCATTGCTGTTACTTTTTAAAACTATTTAATAGTTTTTAGTTAAGTTGCTAGTCAATAATGTCAATGAATGTTTTACAATGTTACTTTTAAGTTCTTAACAGTGTGAATACATAATTTATAAAAAATATATCAAGTTTTTATTATCAAAGAGCAGTCTCTTTTGAATTAAAAAAGTCTAAATTTTGGATTCATTATACTAATTAACATAATATTATATTTGTTATAATTTTGATTTAAAAGACTTTCAAAGTTTTTCGTTATTTTATTTAAAAAAATTAAATGTTTCATGACTTGAGGCTATTTAAATTTAATTATAGACATTTAGTTTTTGTGCTTTATTTTAAAAAAGTAAAATAAATTGATCGATTAGTAAATATTATTGATATAACAACATATTACCGCAACTGCATATCAATAAATATATTACTTATATGTTGCTGGTTATTTAGTTTTTTAAAAGTTGTGTATTCTTTATATAAAATGTGCCGTACCCTTAGGCTTGTTTATAACGCATTAACATAATATTGCTTGTGATGTGCATGTGCCAACGGGTGTGGGTTGTTCTTAGTTATGTAAAAGTTGTCAGAAATGACTCATGCGCATACGCGTTCGTTTGTTTCCCCTTTGTTACACTAGGTCTGTCTAGGTAGCGCCCCGGCCGCCGCCAGCAGCCAACGTGCCTGCCGACACGGTACTGACACTGACACTGACGCTTACATCACATCGACACTGACACGCTCACATCACATGACACTGACACGCTCACATCACATGACACTGACACAATTACATCACATTGACACAATCATATCAACCCACTTACACGCATCTAACACGCACAGCAACGTACGTACACGTAAATTTTAAACGCATGAAAGAGATTCAATATATGCATATGTCCCACTGGGTTATGATAAATGAACATTAGAATCAGAGCCAAATTGAGACAATTGAAACAATTGTAAGTTGACAAGTTTACGTTAATTGTAAATGTGATTGAAAATAAGGATAACGTTTTTTAAATACTCAAAAAGCTTTTAGGATTTCCCTTGTGAATACGGAATGTACTTTAATTTACCATAAAATGTATTCTAAACTAACGACAATCTCAAATTTTAAAGGTATGATTGTCAATAAGGATAACGGTGTTTTTTAAACAATACGATTATTTATATGTAAAGTGGTGAAAAAAATACAAATCTAAATAACAAAATTCCAAAACAATTTTTACGAGGTTTTGTTTCAAATCCTAAATAAAAATAAGGATAAAATAAGGATGAAATTTTATATGTTTAAACATTGTTTTTAAAAATTTGATATCACAATTTCGATTGAGATTTAATTTATTTTTAATTTGCAAAAATAAGGTAAATGTCCGATATGTACGAAATTCGTGACCACCTGCCTAGTCGACCCGTCCACTTGTGGCCACGCCTTTTGGTCCTTGTTGTCCAAGGGCCCGCATGGTCGAAACGCCGAGCTATAAGCACCTAGTTCGATCCCGGTTTGACGGAGGGAGCCCGCTGCTTCAACTCGCCTGGCCATTTTTAAATGGTCGAAGCCACGTACTTTTAACAAGTAAGTTCGTTTAATACGCGTGATGTTCAGCGATATAAATATATCCTTCAAAATTAATATCATTTATTTGCTTTGGTGTACTTGTAGTAAAATAAAAATCAATACCTCCTTGTCGTTTCGAGGTAAGCAGAGAGAAATTAATATTATTACATTCTCTTTGTTTTACTATTCTTTTGTCACTGCTTTTTATAACGGGCGAGTGTCAGCCTCCATAGTCGTATATGCCAATTTCACATCAATTTGAAGCGAAAACCGGGACCGACTATCTATATGCCCTTTAAGAAGCTGATTACAGGACATAATATTGACTATGTTCATTGTACAAATGTAACATGTAACGAATCAAAATCTAGACAGTTTGAGTGTTAGCCGACTGTATTAATCAATTCGCTAAAGGCGCGGACTTTTAAATGTTCACTAAGCATATATGTCTGAAAATAAGCTTAATCAATTGTTAACTTTGTTATTAAAATATTTTTTTGTCGCATTTGTCGTTGAATCTAATACTAGTGTAAAGCTCTTACATTTTTATATTAAAAAAATCGCAAAAATATGCAACCTAATAAAATAAGAAGTAACGACATAAGGATAATTGAATTTTATCTTTTTTATTGACATACTAATGCTTAATTCCTCACAAAAAACATTTAATTGAATTTAACAGGATCACACAGCTACAGTAAATAAAACATGGCTAAATTATAGGTAATAGAAATAATCAAAAGATTACACTAAACATATGTACATGACAACTACCATGCAATATAAACCACCGCCAAATCCACAATTCCATTATAAATAATCATGATAGCTTTTTAGTCTAAGGGCCGGTTATTTCACATTAAATCAACAGACGCCTACGTGTCTAATAACTTGAAATGCTAAACTGCGCTGGTCAAATATTACATTTAACCTGTGCCCAACAAGTCAAATTAGTAACACTTGGCAATATGGCAATACAAAAAATAGCCATGACATTATTTACATTGATGTAAACGACATTAAGGAACTGGTTATCATGCCTTTTTAAAACTATGCAGATCATGTAACCGTAAAATTTGTCAAAAGTATTTTGAAGAGCTACAAACGTAACTGACCAGGTGGCCAAAAAGGGAATTATGTAAGATGTCAATTGAGCTGACAAATATAAATTCATTGCCCTTATGACATGAAAGGTTTATATATAAAAATTATAAAGTATAATATTTTTGTGAACATAGCAAATCGAAAATGTTAAGATAAATATAAGAAGTTGACGGTAATAGAATAAATTAATTTTGAAATTTACGGGTATGTTGAAATCAAAATGGAGAGAAGCATCAAAATATTTTTTATGCCAATATCAAATTTCAGCAATGGCAATTGATTACTAGAAATTTATTTGATATTATAATATGTACTGATATACTAAACAATAAGCTCGTTGTTTTGAATTCAGATTTCAATAAAACGCAAACGCATAAATTTCCTTTGTTTGTTTTTAACGTTTTTTTTAAATTTCGCAAGATTTTTAGAATTTTGAATAGGATGAAAAAAAAAACAGGAATTTGTGAAAATTTACTACGAGCACGGCAAAAGCTGTGCAAACGGATACAGTGTTGAATATTCACCACTTTGCCTATTCTGTAAGGGACCCGACATTCCCATATCCATATCCCGGAAGAGATAGGTAGAGACACAACCAAGGCACCCACGACTAGACGGAGACTAACGTACTACCGTACCTTTTTTAATAAAAAAATCCAACTTGGTAAGGGCTAAAATTCACCACCGAATTAGAAACAATCGACGATTTTTGAAGAAGCAGATAAGCAAAACCGTAATCCTATTTTACGAGTATGAAAATCTGTGTTGCTTGGCAAGTTTATGAGGAAAAATGGCCAAGTGCTGAACTAGGTTTTGGTACTAATACAAAAAAAGTTAATAAAAAAAAACACCTTTTCCTTTAATAATAATATTATATATGAAAAACTGATACGTTTTTTTTAAATTTTGATTATCTTATTGTTTACTGCATTCTGCCTGATTCTTGAGATTCTTAAAACTTATTTAATATTTGCTCGATTTCATATATTACCCTAACCTGCACACAATGAATGAATATATACATATACAATATACAACAAACATACACCACCACTCAAAATAGTACCACATACTTTAAAATTGATTTGAACATTATACCCTACTTCATCAGGACGCTGACCACACGTAGCTAGATTAGTTTCGTGCCGATATATCTTTTATTTATATTTTTATACATTTCAGTCGATATTAGATTGGAGGGATGTAAGTTTTTTTGTTTTTACAAAAGGTACTGTTTTAGCTTTTTAAATACAAGCGATCGGTTTTGACCAATATAGTGACGAAACAATTTTACGAAATAGTGTATGCCAGTTTTATTGAAATAATTATGTTTCACAAACATTGTCAATATCCAACAATGCCTGCCAATCGTCTTACTGATAGTTTTAATATTTTATCGATAAACGAATTATCTTCCAAAGATTAAAACGAAGTCTGAAATGAATATGGAATTGAGCTAAAAGAAGAGTAAATATTCTTTATTGTGTATTGTTAGAGATGATTTTGAGTACACAATAAATAAATATCAGACTATACAGTTTCGTCTTTGAGCGAAAGATTTTACTGAGTTAAAAAAAAACAATAAAAACATAAAAGAACCATTTAAAACGAGCAGATACTGAGTTTAAAATTTGTAAAATTGCATTAAGAGTATTGATGTGAATCCAACATCAAATTAAACCGATCGATGATTAAAATTAAACAGTTCACTTAATTTTAGATGCAGTTCGTTTTGAGCCTGAGAAGAAAAGTACCAGAGAAGTTTTTGATAGTTTTATAGTGCTTTTAAAATATATATAATCTAAGTAAAAAAAATGTGTAAGTAAAAATGAAATGAATAGCCAAATGTTTTGTTAAATAAAAATCTCGATAACAGTTGGACGAATTCGATCTTTTTTCTTGCATTAATTGAACTCCAAAGAAGCTTTCTATAAAAATTAAAATTTAATAAACTGAATAAAATTAATGTTCTTAAAAAATCGTGATCTTAGTGAGCAGTTCTAAAGTTTCAACTACGTAACTAGTACACAAATAGACATAATGGCAAACAATATCATTTAAAGTGATAATGGGCTAATTTTTGCGAAATATAAGTTCTCATATAATTAATTGAAATTGCCCAGACACCAGCTTGTTTATTTGAAAATAACTATTTAGTGGTAGGGCTAATATCCTGCCAATGTTTCTTTAATTCAGTATGTTTTAATTTTAATAAAAAACGACTGAAATGGATAATCAGAGATATGGGCACGTAGCTAAGTGATGATGCCGCAAGCTGGTTACTAATAATTTAGTCCTGTGTGCAGGTGACGAGTCGCGAGTTTGCTGGGGAGTCAGCGGACTGATGCCGCCACCAGCACCGCCATGTAACCGGCGACCATCCATTATAATACCAGATCCACATTCACCACTAGGCCTAAAAAGCGAGGTAAGTCCTAACAACATAGGAGAGCATAGGCTCACCGTCACTAACACCGTGACATCTGACTAGGTGGTAGAGTTTAGCAGCGACTCACCCGGATTGGTACCTCCGCCTTACCTATTCCTGCCGTCATAACGTCATGACGTGTTCCGGTTCGGAGGGTAAGGTAACCGATAAACTTCCGTTTGGTCGAGGCTTAACATCCTGGCCGCAGGTTGGCAACGCACCATTACCTTTGGTGTCTCTAGGTGGCGTGAATTTCTTTCCATTAGGAAATCCGTCTGTTTGTTTGCCTACCAATATCATAAAAAAAACATTAGGGCTGTATAGTCACCCAGAACTAGGCATCCACAAGCGTATGATGAAAACATAAATAAGAAAAGTTATATTGAAGGGTCGTGAAAGATTGGTTCGCTTATGCTAAGTGTGAGCACGCAATAATCACACACACACAACACACACACGATTATAGGAGGCCTACTTTTAAAGGACCGGCCAAATTTTGATACAAGAGAGTTACCGAAGGCTAGACTAAAATGATAATGCATTTTAGATGTTATTTCCAAATTGTAATATTTACTTTTATAAACAATCGTTTAAAATAGTCTGCGTTAATACTTCGCTTGTTGCCACGCTATGTCGTACCTAGTACGGGTTATGACGTCACCAGCCTGCGCATGCGATTGGCCGTTGGATGCGGTCGGTGGGAACCTGTTGATTGCTTTGTTTACGTTGTAACCATACATTTTGTATTTTGCGTTGGATGAAAATTATAATCAACATTTTTTAAAATTTTAATTACTTCAGAGATCAAAAGTGTTATCGATCCCCAACCCTCTTTCAAAATTTGGCTGGTCTTTTAGATGTAGCCATGTGTGATTTTGTGCATTTCCTTTGAACTTCCAGACAGGATATGATTTTTTTATCAACTCACAAACCCCAAAACCCAAAAGGGTTTTAAAACAAATTTTTAAAACCATACATGTATTATTCTGTAAGAACTAAAAAGATAAACTTGACGTTTTTTTCTAAAATAACTATAAAATTAAAAAAAAAATTATCCACGACAAACCCTATTCTTAAATAGATTTTAAATAAAAAGCCGCATCCCGTCAGTCCATTCACATACACACTACACAGCCGCATACACGCACACAGACACACACGCGCACACACAACATGGGCCCTCTAAAATAACCCTTCTTCACTTTGTCCTCCGAGGCAAACAATCTTTCACTTGCAACGAATATCTACTTTCTCTTGGTCTTCCCTACTACTTGATAAGAGTTTACTACTTTAACTGCTACGTCTAGGTCTGTTTTTCACAATAATATTTCCCATTATATCCCAAACCTGGCAAAATCAATTAGTTTCTAGTTTCATGGTTCAGACAAATTCGTCAGACATTGAGATATTCAGCAAGTAGATTCCATATTGTGTTTATGGCGTCCGCGGAAAAGTATGTTTGTCTGCTTGTATAAGACTTTTCGTTTTAGTTTTAGACAATTTTATTTCCTTACACTATACATAAGTATACTACTAAAATCATATTTTTTTCAAATGCTTAAATATTTGATATAGGTCTAGCCTTTATCGAAATACAATCATGTATTACATTGTAGCTTACGGACGATTCGAGTCAACAGTCAATGATCGAAGGGTCGGACTCGTGTGGAGTTGAAGATAAGCCAATCACCGACGATCTCAGTGGGATGGACTTGCGTCTTAAGTCTGAGACTATCGCGCGCGATAGTCAAGCGGGTCAGGTGAGACACCTTTCTTACGAAACTAAAATTAAATATGCTTTTTTGCCGTGCATTTTTAAACTTTAGGCTTGTAACATTGTTGTGAATACAGGAAGAAATTGACAATATTTGGTATAGTCATTATGTTATTTTATCTCAAATTTTCGGTAAAAATTTAAAAGCTAAAAATTGTATAATATTCTAGACAAATGTGCTGCCATTGTAAATTATATTCTAATCAAATTCTATTTTTCATAGGTGAGTTTTGTGGGTGGATATGATGCCATAAAGCTTTCGCCATCCACACCGTCCCAGAGCGAATCACCTTCACCTATTATGGCATCGTTTACTCAGCAGTTACAAGCGATTCAAAACCAGGTTCAAACGGACAAAATGGTAGAATCCGTTACTGCCGCTATTTTCAACTCCGACAACGCGAGTCAAATGTACGTCGACCAGCCCATCTTACCCATGACTTCTATGGACCCCATGCAACAATTGATCTCTACTAAATCGACGATAGACCCGTTAGCCCAAGACATCAAGGTCCTGAACGAGGACCTCATCATGACCAACACATCTATATCGACAACCGTGCTACCGGGAGCGAGCGAACCCAGAATGCTAGTGTACAATCAAGTGCAGACGGAGAGAACTGAACCTTATAATCCGTTTAGTCCAATAACGAAACTGGAGGCCTCGCAGATTGAACACCGGCTAGCACAGCAAAGCGCACATATGGAGGCGCTGGTCGAAGATGCAATCAAAGCTACTGCGTC
The DNA here is from genome assembly GCA_002245475.1 of Calephelis virginiensis. Lineage (NCBI taxonomy): Eukaryota > Metazoa > Arthropoda > Insecta > Lepidoptera > Riodinidae > Calephelis > Calephelis virginiensis. The sequence goes on along the minus strand of NJDC01014290.1, from coordinate 13,695 downwards.
CATGCTACCGGCCGATGCGGCGAAACTAGACGAACTAGTCAACTCCAGGGCGGACGATCATCTGTCCGGCTCGGCCTCGTCCCCGTCGACGGGCTCTCATGCGTCGGACGTCATTCTCAGTCCGAACGCGGCCGTCGTGTCGAGGAATTCCGCTGCGGAGCTGCTCACGCCCCTGACCACGTCCGCGATATCGCCCGACGTAATCCTCAACCCTCAAGTGTCGCCGAGCTTGCTTTGCGACAACAACCAACGCATGGTGCTACCGGCCGGGTCGGGCCAGGAGGATCTCATGATAATGTCCGACATACCGACGTCCGTGAAGACCCCGCCGGCGGCGGTTAAGTCCATGATACTGAACGCGGCGGCGGAGATACTGACGTCCGACTCGACGATGAACGCGCTGGTGACGTCGGCCATCAACACGGCCAACATCCTGACGACGGAGAACGCGGGCAGCGGCGGCGGCATGCAGAGCGGTGGGGACGTCGCGGCCGCGGACGCCGAGCCTGTCGCTGCCATGTCGCAGGCCGTCTCGCAGGCCGTCACGCAGGCCGTCTCGCAGGCCGTCTCGCAGGCCGTGTCGCAGGCCGTGTCGCAGGAGATGACGGCGCCCGTGCAGCGACTCACCGACATGAGCGACCAGGACCTGCTCTCCTACATCAACCCGAGCACCTTCGACCAGGGTGAGTACACTATGGACGAGTATTTTTAAAGGGTTTTCACGATAAGCGCTAATTTCATTCTCCCTCCTGTGCCATTCTTTATTTGCTGTGAACGATTGCAGTAATCTTCTTAACCTAGAGAGTACTTCCATGGATACATATCATTTCTTTTGGCTATTTTAAAAGATACTAAAAATAATCTTTTAAATTAATTAAATATAATTAATAATCCCACATGCAACTATATGTAGGCAACGGAAGGATTTCATGACAGAAAAAAATCTTAATCTTTTAATAATAAAAATTTTGTAATTTATTGCAAAATCATTATCTTCCTAAACAAAGAAGAAACATAGTCACCCCAAAGAGCTTCGTTTTAAGTGTCCGTTTAATATAATATACATAAAATCGCATTACTGATTTTATTTTTTTTATAAGTGATTTCACTGATTTAACATAATTCTTTTGTTGAGGTTGTGTAATATGAGATGTGAAATTTATTTTTGAATTTTGTAAATAATGTGTTAAATACGATTTGAACAAGTCGATTGAAGTAGCAAATAAGGAAATAAAGAACTCCAAATAATAAAATAAGCTAAGACGTAACTGAAAAAATAATAGTTACATATATTAACCATTCTTGTATTAACTGCCTTTTTTGTTATCTAGTCTAAATGTTTATTACTATTTAAAATAATAGGTAGATATTAAAAATGTAACCACCATTCTATCAACTTATTAACAAAATATAATTATTGATAAGTTAAATGTAAAGTATTATTAATATTACCTAATCTTTTTTTTTTTATCTTTTTTGTTTATTACTAACATCCTAAACAATTTGATTCTCATAAATATTTAAGTATTCTATATTTGAAATTCTCTCTTACTGGGTGTAATTTGTAGGAGTTTATATTTAAAGTTTTAAAAACTTTCCAAATCAACATTTTAAATAAAATAAAATGTTTTCTTTGATATTTTGTGGGGTTACCACTAAGGTGCTGAAACGTAGTTGAGAGAATGGACTTTTGACAGTTTTACCAACATATTATCATATTTATACCACTATTTATACGATTAATTAAAAAATGTTTTCTTTAGACTTTGTCCTGTCTACCATAAACTACTACCGTTTCCAAATCTAGCCAGTCAGGAGTAGAAACGGCAAAACAAACTCTTGAACTGTCATTGTGTGTTAAAGCATCTTTTAAGTTGACACATTGTAGAATTGAAATAATATTGTTATAAGGTGTAAGTTCCTAGATAGCCGAAGGTTTTTCGGAATGAGTCGCCAGAATATTTTTTGATGAATATGTAGATTGGTCGCTTTGATCGCCAAATATTTTTATGGTGCACCTTAAGCAAGTGAGCTTGTCAACTAGGAAAATTTGATTAAATGTTTCCTGGATTTTGATTTGATCTTTTATACAACTGGTACTATAGCATAGACAATTTGGCAATGTGGTGCCATCTATGTTTCATCTCTTATTAATTTGTTTGCACTATAGTCTAATGCGCTCCCTCCTTATTTCCTATATTGATTTTCCTTACTCACAATTCACCTAACTTAATTAATAATTTAATACAAATGTTACTAACTATTTATTATATACATTTGCGAGCATATGACCATTTGGACGAAGATAGTTTTTTCCTTTTCGCTTTTAATTTATCTGTAATTTTAACGTTGATTATTACGAGTGATGCATTATTTTAATACCTCTTTGTGGAACCATTTTAAAAAATATATTTTCTTATCACCGTTCTAAGTAAACCTCGTTTTTTTCGTTTCAAAAATAGCGAAGTTGTTCGTTATTCACATGACACATATTTGGGTAAAGGTAGTATAATAATAAATTAAAACATATAATAAAGCCTAAATAATGTTAACGTTTCAGTCTCAATTTTTGCATTTTATAAAAATTATTTCTGTACATTTTGAGTGTGTACCTAACAAAAGTTTTTGATTAATGATAATGACTGACTAATTTCAAGTCGATGGTCATAGTCTTGTAAAATTTCTCCATCTTACTTATTTAAACTGTATCTGTCGGTGATACTTCATAATGATGAGAAACTTAATTCCTCTTACAGTGTAAACGTGGCTTTGTTGATAGCGAAGAGCGACCTCTATGGACTCACGCCTGAACAGAATGCATTTCATAGTGGAGTATGGGCTCAATGCAGTTTTTATGTGAATTTTTAATAGATGTCACTATAGTAAATTTAAAATAAGATATTATTATAATCTCTATGTGCTTGACTGGACTATGATGTTTGAACGGTTGGGTCAATTAATTCGTGTAAGTCAGTATTACAGGGCTTTTTGAATTGTTTAATATATATTGTAGTATCAATTTTTTGAGTACCCGCAAATGTGTATACATTATATTCTATGTGAAATGTACTGCCTATTTTTATTAGACTTGTTATTGATACTAAGTGTTTGTATGGAATAAAAGAGCGGTTCAATTTCGAATTGTATGGTGTAAATATTTGATAGCTATGTATTTATGTTGTTATTATTAGTATTAGGAGTGAATTCAACTATATTTCTGAATGTTTACTATCTCGTGCTTGTATGTATATATATTTTATTTATCGGTTTTCTAGCTGTGATCTTTTCAAATTAAATTGAACATCTGTAAAATATATATACTTTTATAAAGCAACTTATAGAAACCTGTTACAAATAAAAGTGTCAATGGATGTTATTTTGTTATTAAATTTTACACAAAATTAAGTTTATAAACACAATATCTTGGAATAACATTTATCTCCTCTTATAGTTATTAAATGTGTATTAATTTTGAAGGTTATTAAATAAAAATATGGCTTCCCTTAGCACAAGATTGGAAATGCTATAAAATGTCTCTAATAAATGTTATCGTTAGCCGTGTTATAAACTGTCTCTAATTAATGTCATAGTTTTTATTATTGTTGATTGATAAATTACTACTTAAGGCGACACTACACGTGGCGTATCTAAGAGATAGCAAAAGTAACGCGACGCTGATGCGTTTTCTTGCGACACAGTCATTCAAAGTTTTTTTTAGACGCGTTGCTTCAAGATCGCAAATTTACGTCCATTGTGTCTTACTGTTAGATGGAAATAGACGTGTCTGATAAAGCTAAAGCTTTCTTTGTCGTCTAGTGACTAACAATCTATCAATATTAATATTTATTCTCGATTTACATTTCGATACTCGGTCAAAAATTTGAGTGTTTGTGAAATCTCTACTAAACACGATCACGATCGTTATAATTGTTTGACTACCCTCTGAAAATTGTAAGTTGTTTCGTAAAAATTTTACAAGCACCTAAATTATGAACATAGCGCATTAAAAATGTAATACTTAAAAAAATGGCAATTTTACCAAATCTATCAAAGTTTTTGAATTTATGCAATGATTAATGCTTAATTGGAGCTAATTACTACATTCCGACAATGTTACTTTTACAAGCTATTTTGTTAACTTTTATCATGACTCTCATAGCTTGCCATTCAATACGAACAATCAACTTATTATATAGAAAAAATTGGACAAAAGCATTGGACACGCAAGTTCACGTTTTTACTGTGTTTACGTATCTTGCGCTCAAAGATGTAATTATTCGAAATTACAGAAAAATGATAAAATTTCGCAAAACATTTAAAATTTTGAATCTTGAAAGAAATATTTCGAAACACCACAGCATTGACTGACATATAATTATATACCGTAATGTATGGCAAGGAATTTATACCTATTGTTCAAACGTGCGATGTTCACAATGCAATTTTGATGTATATCTGTTTCTCAATAAGTAATAAAAAAACGTAAGATCTGCACAGGATTACCACGTTTATAAGTTATGAAAATGAATCGACACAGAAGTCTAAATTTTGTATGGCGTGAAACGATTTTCCTATCATAATGCGCCCTTTTTGATTTAACTTTGCTACTGGCTGTTGCGTACGCGCCATTTTTGGAAAACTCTGCGGCGCTTTTCGACAATCGCCGTTACAAGTGTATGAAATATTATGTATATAATATTAAATAAACAAAATCTATATTTCACTTGTGTTCACTTGCGATTTTAGTCGATACAACGTATAAACGAGGTAAGCCCGCACGTCACGTTATCGTTTGTTTTACTTTAAAAGAAACAGATAAACAAGAGATAGTAGTGCGAGAATTGCAGGCAAAGGCAAGTACAAAACGGCAAAATAATATCGCAAGCTGTTTTTAAGGATAGCTGCACTGATGTTATTCTAGAGCAGCCTTTCCCAAAGTGGGCGATAACGCCCCCTTGTGGGCGCTGGAAGCCTAGAGGGGGGCGGTATAAATCTTGAAAAAAATGATTTTTTTAAACTAGGCGCAACAAATATGTTATTGAGGTTATTGACAAGAAAAAAACGAGGGGGGGGGGGCGCACCAAAACAACTGATTTTCAAAGTGGGCGTTACATGAAATAAGTTTGGGAACCTCTGTTCTAGAGCAAAGTGTATACAAAGTAAGCTGTTAGTTATATGCGT
>NJDC01014273.1:0-10901 GCA_002245475.1 Calephelis virginiensis | reverse complement strand
GAGGGTCTAGGTATACTGGATCGGGACGTTAAACAGCTGGTGGTGGAACGTTTCTTAGGTCGCTTGACAAAAGTGTTGTAAAGCCTTTTGTCAGGGGGTAATAAGGTGCGCGTTTTCAACAGCTGGGTGATGCCTGTTTTAGTATACACCTTTGGCATATTAAGATGAACACAGACAGAGCTGGATACCTTGGACCTAAGAGTCCGTAAGCTATTGACAACATATCGCATGCATCATCCACGCTCATCAGTAATGAGATTGTATATTCCTCGGAAATCTGGAGGACGTGGCTTCCTTAATGCCAAAAACCTTCATAACTGTGAAGTATACAATCTTAGAGAATACTTTCTACATGTTGAGTGTGAAATGCATCGTGATGTAGTGTCAGTGGATAATGGGCTGACTCCGCTATCCTTAGTTAAAGAGAACTGGCATAAACCGGTGGTAATTAGCACTCAGGATCGCTTGGATGTATGGAAGAGCAAAGAACTACATGGTCGATTTTATCAGGTATTTTATGGGCCTGATGTCGATACACAAGCATGTCTTGGTTACGATTCGGTGATCTCTTTGGGGAAACCGAAGGTTTTGCTTGTGCAATTGCAGACGAGGTTGTCAAGACGAATAACTATCGGAAATACATCATGAGGGATGGTACAGTTGACATATGTCGAGCGTGCCATCGTTCTGGTGAGTCCATTAGACATATTATTTCTGGTTGTTCTCATCTTGCCAACGGCGAGTACTTGCACAGGCATAAGAAAATCCACCAGCAACTTGCTCTTCGATATGGACTTGTCGGTTTTGAAGTGCCTTACTATAAGTATACACCGGAGCCAGTTCTTGAAAATAGCCATGCAAAGCTCTACTGGGACCGGTCTGTCATCACGGATAGGACTATTGTCGCCAATAAGGCTGACATCGTGCTGGTAGATCGATTAGAGCGCCGGGCTTTTCTTGTTGATATCACTGTCCCATGTGACGTTAACCTCGTGAAAGCCGAGAAGGAAAAAATGACAAAATAGATAAACTTGGCTCACGAGGTAACCGACATGTGGGATATTGATTCAACAACAATTGTCCCGATAGTCGTGTCAGTAAACGGTCTTATAGCGAAGAGTCTCGACCAACATCTTAAGAGACTCGCTCTACAACCCTGGATTAAGGGCCGGATTCAGAAGGCAGCAGTTTTGGGGACGGCACGCATTGTACGGAGGTTCCTCAGTCTATCGCCCCGACCACTGACGGTTTAGTTGTAAGACCACCGGTTTTGGTAACCTGTTTTTTATGTTTATATTTTTAATATTTTTTTATATTAAATGTATAGACGTAGAAAATAAGAGGCATTAAAAATAAATGATAATAATAATAATAAAACCTCCTTGGCTGTAGCCATGACAAGACGTGTTTTTAATTGTCAATTTTTTTTAATTATATTTATTTACATTTTTATCGTTAAAAATAATGCAAAATTAAAGAAAATATATACAACCCAAACATAAAATAAGCATAGTTATAAATATATTACAATACAAATGAATAGAATCGCAAAAACTAAATTTTGGAACAAAGAAGAATTTGACAGTTCACCTAAATAACATTATATAAAACAATATATAAATATTATGCAGAAACACATATTGTCATGATAACAAGGAAAAGGAGAGACAATGTACATACTCCACCGCAGTCTATCGCACCGAGTGGCTCCACGTCGTCAGAAGAGGAATACGCTACACCTCCAGAAAACGACGTGTCGAGCGGTGACGATAGACCGCCGCCTCCAGCGCCGAGCCGAGCACCTGCACCGCGCCGAGGGAGGCCGCCACGGACGCGCCTGGAACCGGCGGGACCATCAGCCTTGCAACCGGCCCCCGCCGTCAGTGGTGCAGTGCGCCGCATGAAATGGACTTCAACAATTAATGAAAACGTCATGCGAGCGTACTACAGGGCTACAGAGGGGGGGGAACTAATCTCACTGCGTATCGTTCCCGTATGTTGTCTCTGTTCCAGGACCTTGAACCAGGAATAAACGTTACTGTATAACGACTCTCGGATCAGGTACGGTTCATTCAATGAAGTCGAGTGATAAATGATTTTGTGCTTAAACGGCTTCGCTCAGAAGTTATTGTCTGCGGCCATCGCCGAACGTACCCGTCCGGTAATCCAATCACTGTCTGTTTCTTCAGTGACGGGGTTACTAGTTGGTGTCTCTGATGCGGTGGACGTAGAAACATTAACCGTAAGTACCCAGGAAGATGAGCTATTGAGGAGGACTTTGGAAGAGACGATTCTGGAATTCAAAAACATGCCGATAAACGACAGACCGAGATTACCACGTTTTCCTACGCACAGACATAATATGGCGCTAGTGATGACTTTAGACTGCATGCTTGACTCATACCTATCGTCTTGCCAAGATCTAACTGATACACATTCGATCCTGTATTGTGCGGCTTTGGCGGCAAGTCGTGTAGCTCGTGTCAGGTTCCCTGAAACTGGCCGAGACATACGGCCTGCTAATGCTACGTCAGCATGGCAAGATAGGATCGAACGACGTATCAGCGCAGCTAGAGTCATCATTGGTAAACTTATTTGCTTCAGATCGGGAAACAATCGACCGAGAGTGATGCGTTATGTGACACAAGCCTTTGCTGGCACAGGTGTTAGACCAACCGATTACATGTCTTGTGTCACAGAACGCATTGACTATCTGAAGTAAAAAGTGTCTGCGTGGGCAAACCGACTTCGCCGTTATAAAGAACATATAAACAGGTATCACCAGAACCGTTTATTTCAAAGTGACCAAAAAAAGGTGTATAGGAGTTGGGAGGAATCCACTACTGGCGTGGGTGATGCGCGGATGCCCAATATGAACGAAATGTCTACATTTTGGTAAAGTATTTGGTCCGTGCCCGTTGCTTATGTTAGTGGTGAGTGGATGAGCATTGTTGAGCACTCGTGTGAATTATTACAACCTATGACAGCTGTTACTATCAATCTTGAGGACGTAATGGAAGCGGTCCGTGTGACACATAATTGGAAAAGTCCGGGACCAGACGGACTACATAATTTTTGGCTGAAATGATTGCGTTCTTCACACGCACGCTTAGCTGCTCAATTCCTAGAGGCCATAGAATCTAGATCTCTCCCATCTTTTATGACAACAGGAGTCACCTTTTTACTTCATAAATCCGGTAGCACCACGGATCCTAAAAACCTACCTACTACGTGCCTACCTACAATGTATAAACTACTTACATCCATTTTGACCTCAAAATTAAATAAACACCTTTATGCAAATAATATTTTAGATCCTGCTACTCCTCATTGACATGGCTATTAACCAACAGGTTCGCACAAATCGGAAAGGTCTTTCCACCACCTGGATTGACTATAAAAAGGCTTACGATTCGGTACCGCATACATGGTTGCAACGAGTGTTGGAACTGTACAAAGTTGATGCAGTTCTAAGCTCGTTTCTGGTTTCATGTATGCGGCAGTGGACCACGGCTCTTTGTCTCCCAGGAGGTCGAAGGAATCTTTGCATTTCCGAACCCATAAGGATTGTGCGGGGCATTTTTCAAGGTGACAGTTTGAGTCCATTGTGGTTTTGTCTGGCTATAAATCCTTTGAGTACAGTACGAAGGGATTTAAAGCTAGGTTATCGGTTGCGTAGAGCGGCTAAGACTATTTGTCATCTTTTGTACATGGATGATCTCAAGTTGTTTGCATCAAATAAACCAGACTTGTTGTCACTACTTGATGTAACACATACATTTAGTAGTGACATTAAGATGGAGTTTGGCGTAGATAAATGTGCGGTTGTACATGTGCAGAAAGGGAAGGTTGTACAGAGAGACTATTTACAACTTTCAGAGACAATATCTCTCAGATCTCTCTCCGGAACCGAAACTTACAAATATCTTGGTATGCCAGAGGGTCTAGGTGTACTGAATTGGGAAGTTAAACAGCTGGTGATAGAACGTTTCTTTGGTCGCTTGACAAAAGTGTTGAAGGGGGTAATAAGGTGCGTGCTTTCAACAGCTGGGTGATGCCTGTTTTATTATACACCTTTGGCATATTAAGATGGACTCAAACAGAACTAGACACCCTGGACCGAAGAGTCCGTAAACTATTGACAACATATCGAACAAGTAACAAGTAGCGAAGATAATCCACCAGCAACTTGTACCTTACTATAAGTATACACCGGAGCCAGTTCTTGAGCCATGCAAAGCTCTATTGGGACCGATCTATCATCACGGACAGGACTATTGTCGCCAATAAGCCTGACATCGTGCTGGTAGATCGGTTGGAGCGCCGGGCTTTTCTTGTTGATATCACAGTTCCATGTGACATTAACCTCGTGAAAGCTGAGAAGGAAAAATTGACAAAATACATAGACTTAGCGCACGAGGTTACTGACATGTGGGATGTTGACTCAACAATAATTGTCCCGATAGTCGTGTCAGTAAACGGTCTAATAGCGAAAAGTCTCGACCAACGTCTTAAGAGACTCGCTCTACAACCCTAGGTTAAGAGCCGAACTCAGAAGGCAGCAATTTTGGGGACGGCACGCATTGTGCGGAGATTCCTCACTCTGTCGCCCTGACCACCGACGGTTTAGTTGTAACACCACCGTTTTTGGTAACCTGTTTTTTATGTTTATACTTTTAATAATTTTGTTGTATTAAATGTATAGACGTAGAAAATAAGAGGCATTGAAAATAAATTATAATAATAATAATAAAGTAGAGTTGATACCAATCTCGAAGTTTAAGTAACATATAAGCGATTTATGTATTCTGTTTTTATTTTATACTTAGTATCTTCGGTTAGTCGTAGGTACCCTGGTTGTGCCTCTGCCTACCGCTTCGGGGATATGGGCTTAAAGATATTTTTTTATGATATTGGAAGGCAAACAAGCAGACGGATTTCCTGATAGTAAGAAATTCACGCCACCTAGAGACACCAAAGGTGGTAATGGTGCTAATAAATGGTGTTATAGTTAAATACAAGTATTTATACACTAAGTTGTACCAATCCTCCAACCAGGGTTACAAAAATAAACAACTGTTTTAACATACACCGATTCATTACCTATGTAGCTTATTTAGCTACAATACTACAATATTTTGTGTTAATTTCACCAAACCCCACCTTTATGTATATTGTTTATAATGTACCTAGTATAGTATAACCGTGTGCCCGTTTTATTATTTACGTTTTATATTGGATCTTATCTATGTACTATAATTATTATCTTTCAATAATAGCTATGTATTAATACCGTATCTTTTTCTACAGTGGATCTATATATGTATTATGTACTATTTATGCTTTAAACCGTGGATATATTTTAATCGCGCTCTTGTCTATCAAAATGTTGGAGCCGATCTTCAAGACAAGAATTCAATGTTTGAGCCGATCTCCAATAAGAAGAATTATTTTTTTACTTTGAGGTTCATTCAAGTTGTAGTAATGGTTAAAACGATGACTAGACCCGCACTAGTCTGATAAAATTTTATTGCTTACCTGGCAGTTCTTCTTCTCTTCGCGCAGTGGAAGCATTTATATGAGGGAAGTAAAGTGGTAGGATAAGGATATATATATAATTAGAATGGAACCTTCCCTGATCCCTCCTTCATTAGACTATGGAAAGCCTCTCCACTGGTAGTCTGCTCTGAAGGTATTTGCGTGGTAATTTCTGAACCACACGCCGATGTGTGACACACAAGCACACACTGAATTTCGAATTCGCAACCGTCCGAATCACATTAAAGTTTGCCCGACGCAAGTTATTTACAAAGTTATATTCCGTACAATTTGAACTACACCGAAAGGATTCACCAATTAAATTTGATTAAATTCACAAGCAAGCTATTGACACATCACACCGTAAAATCATAGCCCGGTGAAGTTGTAAAAACCTCGCGGTTAGCAACAAATTAGCCATTCCAAAAAAAAAACCGTAAGACCTTAAACCAGATTATAGACAATGACAGATTAATCACGAATGACTTTTGACAGTTGAGGGTTCAGCTTTTGCCGTGCGCCAGTCCAAGTGGCAACTACTAAGCAATGTATGTATCTGCGTAAATCAGGTAGTTAACAACTTTGTCACCCATACGCATTTCTATATTTTTTGATCTTAACTGCTGAAAGCATTTGGCCAAATACAAAATAAACAAGCGTGCTAATAACATACAACCCTGTTTGAAGTCAATGTTAACATCAAAATAAGGCGACATGTTACCGTCCGGATGGATGTGGCTTACAAACAAATGCGGATATAATCGAGTAAAATATTGCACAGCTTACGTACAACCCTATCAAATGCTTTTAGAGATCCACAGAGATCCAGACATCCAGATGCTTCTCTACAACGTTGCGGAGTGAAAACAGTTGATCCTTACATCGTCTTCCAGACCTGAAAACACCATGAGGCTCCCACAACATTCCATCGGGCATCTCTTGCATCCTCCTTTCAACTGTTTTTCCATACACTTTTGATACTAAACTGATCAAACAAATGGCCATACGTAGCTTTTGCAGACTATGCGTGAGCCCTAACCTATACAAGAGCACGACGATCGCACACATCTAGACTTCGGGTTCTCTGCCGATCCTACAATATATGTTACAAAGGACCGAAAAAGAGTTCCGGATACGAGGACCACCAAGCTTGATCATTTCAGTTTTAACCATATCTACTCCCGCAGTCTTACCATATTTCATACTTATAATTGCCGCTGCAACTTTTTCCATTACAAAGTCATTATTTTTCGAATTTTCTAATTAAAAAAATGTTGCTCGGGATAGGATATGTGCCCGGTTAGCGATAGGCTTGCCACCTATCACATTGTGCGACTTAGTATCTTCGGTTAGTCGTAGGTACCCTGGTTGGCCCTCTGCCTACCTCTTCGGGGATATGGGCGTGAAGATACTTTATAATTATAAAATAAATATATTCGCCTTTGTGGTCTAGCGGTCTGGAGTCGGACTTGACTTCTTGAGGTCTCGGGTTTGATCCCAGGGTCGGGATAAAAAAAAATTAAAATGTGTGCTTTCAATTTTGTAATAAAAATAACGTTGCTCGAGATTGGATATGTGCCCGGTTGTGGGGGTTGTGTCTCTACCTACCCGTTCGGGGATTTAACCTCCTTGGCAAAATAGAGTACTCGCCAGCAAAATTACGTTGCTTCAAGGGATTTGGTCTGAAGTTATTTAAGTATGTGAAAATTTCGACGCGATTGATTTAGTAGATTTAGCATTTATATTTTTTAACTGACACTGACAGACAACAATTAAAAATGCTCAAAATGTGTTCTACTGCTTTTTTTTGGTGTCTTATATATTTTTCTTACATTTATATTTTAACTAGCTGCTACCCGCGGCTACGCCCGCGTAGTCAAGTTATTTAATATTTAGCTCTCCAACGCAGCCCGTTAAAATTTTAAGATAAAGAGTTTTCTTTTCTAATTTCACCTCAGGTAAATAGTAGAAATACGTTATTGTCTCTACAATTCTATCTGCACATTGGCAAATACTGTGAAATTAAACTGTATCTTAAGTTATAGAAACTTCTAACAAAAGATTTTTTGAAATTTTAGAAATGTACATTGTCGGTGTGGTCGTCCGGCGTCTGACATGACTTCTTGAGATCCTGGGTTCAATCTCGGTTGTCTATTGTTTTTCCGAAGAATATATGCCATATATTCAAATGCCAGAATTTCATTTGCCCGAATGTTTTGTTAACGAGTGCCATACGTATTCTTACCCATTTTATTACTTGCAATAATATTATTCAACAGAATATTTAAATGACTTACATAAATTTGTATCTGCATAAAGTAAAACATAAATTGTAATAAATATATCACAGTACGATTGTGTATTTCTAATAAATATATGACAATATGATTACATATTAGAGTTATCTTTATTTCTAATACCTATTTATCTAGTACCTCTTTATACGATCAAAGTCGCTTCCGTTCAAATTTAACCAAACGCATTTGTTCTAAAAAGCGATTAGCTTTCTGGCACTTCGCCGGCCGCTGCCGCGGCATGCTCGCTTCGCTCGCTCGGCTCGTGCGTTGTCTTTTATATTTTAACCTAACCTAACCAAAACAAACCATACCAAAACCATATAACAATAATTGATCATTTAGTATAAAACGAATTTATGTTCTTTTTCTAGAAGATATTTTTATGGTAAATGATGATATGACTTGTGATAATACGGCTTACAATCATGCTAACAAATGATATTATTGAAATTGACTTTATGGGAAGCATAGTTTCTAGCACGTGACTAATGTAGTAAACAATGAGTATGACATATGAAATTATGAGAAACAATATTATGCCTAATGACCATTATAGCAGATGAAATTATGGCAAATGAGATTCTGGCAAACGGGTGTAACCGTTCGATCTCCGGTTCGGGCAACAAAAAAACTAATAGAAAATGTAAAGTTTCAATTTTCTACTGATAGTAACGATACTGTTGCAACTTGCCCGGGATTGGATAAGAGCCCGGTTGCCACCTATCACATTATGGGACTTAGTGTCTTCGGCTAGTCGTGAGTGCCATGGTTATGCAGTTAGGCAGACTAACCCATCGGAGATATCTTCGGATATCACACTTAGAAATTCCAGCAACAAAATTTTGAGCATTGAATGTTGCCGAAAAAATATTCAGGCCAAAATTAATACCAACAATGGTAACTTCACATTAAAATAACGGGATACTCTAGGTGGCATGACCGGTCACTCTAGGTGTGAGGTACATGAAAATTAAAGATAGTTTAAGGTTAGAGAAAGTTTTTTTATTATGTTCCGACTCAACAGCAAGGTCATTTTCATTCTCTGTCTTATTGCTGCGTGAAAGTCGCAGCCGTTTTGCAGCGGCAGACTGCAAAGAATCTTGTAATCATTTTCTCAGCATTTTTATTTATAAGTATGTAATATATTATTATTATTTTCGCAAGTATGTTTTATTTAAAATAATAGGAAAACTAATTACTCAAAAATTTATTACTATACCATAAGAGCCTATCCACGGTCAAAGGATTACTCTAAAATACTACAAAATCAAATAATGTATCTATTTAGATATGGAAATTAATAAATATAAGTAAACCAAACACAAAAATTATTCATCTAAAAAGTATTATACGATAACATTCTGGAAAGAACAAATATATAAAAAGTAGTTCACTAAGTACAACCGTTCCGTGAGGAGCCGATCACGCGTTTAGGTCAAGCGGTCGGTAGACTATACTTACAGAACCTTATTATTTTTATTTATGACTGTAGTGTTCTTTGGCCGAGCAGCATAGTATCTTGTAGACTTAAAACTGGGACGACCGCGACCGCCTTCCTCTCATGACAACTTGCCGGCTTCGCACATCTGTGCACGCAGTACTCGATCATTTGATGTTATTTTAAAAGTGTGATATCCCCTATGATAGTTGTTTAAATCGAATGATGTATAGAGCAATTTTGTTTTATATTAAACATTTGTAAAGAATAACATACCTACCTACTTATTTGAATAAGGATTAATATCATGTTTAAAAAACAGCTTCGTAAGTAATGCATTATTTTAAAACAAATTTGGTTAGCATAAAAAAGGGACTTATTTAGAACTTTCAAAGGGAAACAATTCCGTCATAGAGGATTTTTACGAAATTTGAACCGTTTACGCAGCACACGAAGCAATAATTACGGCAAAAAATCCCGATTTTGATTGGTGCTCTGCTCTTGTTGGTCTTAGGATAATGATATCTAGCCTTCAGCTTTCCTCGATAAATGGGCTATGTAAAACTGGAAGGTTTTTTTTAATCGGACCCTACTGGATTGAATCCTGATATTAGCGCGTTCAAGCAAACAAACAAAACTCTTCATCTTTATAATATTAATATGAACCGATTCTGTTATAATATACTTGACCTTGGACAGTAAATGTGGGAGAATATCCTGGCATAATGATGTGACTCCCTACTCCAAACGACATCATTTTAAAACAATTTCTTCTTCAGAACTTTCACATAATCCACATAACGAATACCTACCGAACTAACTAAAATGTATCGAATGCTCTGATTATTAAAAGATTTAAACTCTTGAAGAATTGGTACTTTTTATACGTGAGCTGATAATTTCCATCCATTCCATCACTTCATGATGCTGTGTGATGATGGAAAAAGTTTCCATCATCACACAGCATCATGAAGTGACCATAGTCGAATGTTAGCATTTTATTATAATCCACAAAAACACTATTCTTGCTAAGCGGTTACACCCGTTTGCCAGAATTTCATTTGCCCTAATTTCATCTGCTATAATGGTCAACAGGCATAATATTGTTTCTCATAATTTCATATGTCATACTTATTGTTTACTATATTAGTCACGTGCTAGAAACTATGTTTCCCATAAAGTTAATTTCAATAATATCATTTGCTAGCATGATTGTAAGCCGTATTATCACAACTCATAACATCATTTACCATAAAAGTAACGTCTAGAAAAAGAACATAAATTCGTTTTATACTAAATGCTAATATTAATACTAAATGCTATATGGTTTCGGTATGGTTTGTTTTAGGATGAAATTTGAACGGAAACGACTTTGATCGTATAAAGAGGTACTATTTGAATAAGTATTAGAAATAAAGATAACTCCTATATGTAAGCCATAACATCATTTACCGTACAAATAACTTCTAGAAAAAGAACATACGAGGGGCCTTCAATAATTACTTAGCCTCATCGCCCCATGGCGTTGTTGTTACAAAAGAGTTTTACTATCGTGCAGTAAATACTTTTTGAGGTCTATCAAGTAGTTTTCAGTCTTTTCCCTTCATTTGTTTTGTTTTGACAGCCTT
>NJDC01014269.1:32830-44761 GCA_002245475.1 Calephelis virginiensis | reverse complement strand
CCGGATATATCTACATTTTGCGTGAAGATACCTTTTGTTCTTCTATATATAAAAATTAAAGAGAAAGAAGATGGATTTCATAACGCTTGCTGCATATAGACACCCGGGAATAGGAATATGAAAATATTTGATGATAGTTTTTATTGCAACCAAGCGTAACCATTACCGTGCCTTGCTTGAAGCTGATTAAAAAAAATATCGCCTCTATGGTCTAGCGGTCCGGGTGTTGGACTTGACTGCATGAGTTCTCGGGTCTCGGTTCTGCCTGGGTTCGAATCCCGGGTCGGCCAACAAAAAGAAAATTGGATTTTTCCAATATTCTAATAACAAAATGTTGATCGGGATTGGAAATATGCGCGGTCGGTCGGTTGCCACCTATCACATTGTGGGACTTCGTGTCTTCGGCTAGTCGTGGGTGCCTTGGTTATACCTCTGCCTACCTCTTCAGCGATATGGGCGTGAAGATACTTTTACTTTACTTTAAAAATAATATCCTCAGAAATAGTTGGCACCACGTGTCTAACAACCAACGGCATGTGCTCAACTTTGTAATATAGCCTCTACAGAACCTAAAAATTTTTTTTTTTATGAAAGTCCGTTCTGCTTAGCACAAGGATGAGGAAAATTGAACATTTACTCTACTATAAGCCTAAACGTTAAATGGCTTTTAGGCTATTAGACTTACCCAAAAAATATCCTATGTTAATATTATTTACGGTTGGACAAGGCTAAGGATAAACAACAGCTAGGGTTAAATTTACTGCCTCCTTAAATTTGTGTGGAATTAATAATTAAATAAAATTGTTTGAATATTAAAATGTATTGAATTCAAAGATAAAATTTTACTAGATCTATGATACAATTGAATGACTAATTTTCTTTTTATAAATATTGAAATATCGGCAAACTAGAATGTGGTAGAATATTTTGGAATGCCTAAATAGGTAGTTTTGTAACATCTTTTTAACATACGTATCTCTTATATATTTTATAATTTTCATATTATTTATTTTCATCTAAAACTTGCGCAAATATTTTTTATAAAAGTTTTTATGTTGGTACCGTAGAGTTTCATAAAAATATAAACCAAAAAGTTTTTGAGAAAATAAAATAATGGATAAATTGTTCAAAAACATTGCTATGAATAAAAGTTTATAATGTCCAGTACTGCCCAAGCAAACAAAAGAGAACAAGCTAGAGTCATCTAATAAAAAAAAGGGCCAAGTATGAATCAAACTCGCCCATGAAGTGTTCCGTAACAGCAAGTAACATAACATAAAAGTTCTTCTGGTTCATATATACAGACCTATAATGACCCATACGTGTGGGGTAGCATTGGAAAATTTATTGTTTTATTTTCAAAATTTGTTTCAAAATCTAAATGTTCACAGAATACATCTACTTACCAAATTTCGACAGTATAGTTTTTATAGTTTCGGAAAATAATGGCTGTGACATATAGACGGAAGGTCAGGTATATAGACGGACAAACACACAGAGAGACATTATAAACGTGTGACAAATTTATAGGGGTTTCGTTTTTCGGCCTTTGGCTACGGAACCCAAACATGGACTTCTTCGTGGTCTGCCCTAACATTATAGTAGAGGAGACCGTGGGAGATTGAACTTCACCGATCTGATAACCAGGTGAGACATATTTTTTATCAAATATAATTTATAAACAAATATTCCTATAACTACTTGCCTATCTGAAAGTGGTCATAGCTATTTTTAATTAAATTAACTTTAATCGATTTTTTTTCGTCACTTTCATTCTTTTGATAACAAAATGAATTTTATGTCACTGTTAGTTTTTAACACTCAGAACATGCCTCAATAGGCTTGCCTACTCATTTTTGTGTATAGCACTGGCAAACCGATGTGAACAGGTAAGTCAATATAGGTGACCACATCGTTCCGCTAACTTATCGAAATTTATGTCAAATTTTAAATTATTTTATTACAAAATCAGTCATATAGACTTGCCTGTAAACATTGATACTTAGAGCATAGATAATTTCATTAAAAATAGCCATGAGCACTTTCAGATAGGCAAGTAACTATAGGCATATTTGTTTATAAATTATATTTGACAAAAAATATCTCTCTGCTGGTTATCAGATCGGTGAAGGTCGATCTCCCACCGGCTCTTAGACTATTATTCATATAAGATATAACAAAAGAAACGGATGACGTTTCAAATGTTGATAAAATGAAACCAAAGCTGCATCCATAAACCTTAAATCCACCAGTCCTTATAACTCAAATGCCATTGCCACATCTATTAAAAATAAATTTGTCCACAGACGTACTGCCTCGATGCTCAAGTACCAGATTCAGCCTGCACAGCCACATCATACCTTACTGGGGTGAAGACGAAGTACGGAGTTATTGGGCTGGATGGCAATGTCACAAGGGGTTCTTGCCATTCTCAGCTATACAAGAAGAACTGGACTCCATCTATAGGACAATGGGCGTTGGCTAATGGTTTGGATGTTGGTGCGTAGTCAAAATTTCACTTTTTTATGATATTGGAAGGCAAACGAGCAGAAGATTTCCTGATGGTAAGAAATTCACGCCACCTAGAGACACCAAAGGTGGTAATGGAGCGTTACCAACTTATAGCCAGGTTGTTATGCTTCGAGCAAAAGTAAGTTTACCAGCTACCTTACCCTCCGAACCGGAACACGTCATGACGTTATGGCGGCAGGAATAGGTAAGGCGGTGGTACCAATCCGGACGAGTCGCTGCTAAACTTTACCACCTAGTCAAATGTCACGATGTTAGTGACGGTGAGCCAATGCTCGCCTTTTACGAGCTGCCTGGCAAGGAAGGCAGATGGTCTATTCTACAAAGGAGCCCGGACCAATACAGGGAAACAACCACCATCCGTCATCAAAAAGACTCCTTTTCTTGATTATAAGAACAACCCAGGAGTTAGGAGTAAACTGTCGGGTCTTCTGCATAGGGAATAAGAAGGGAAAGTTAATTGAAAAAGAAATGTAATTTTATGCAGACGAAGCTGTGGACGAAGGCTAGTAGAATACATTATATTTTCACCATTAGTTAATTTCTATTAAAATTAAAACAAAAAGTTTTATTGATGACCGGTTATTCAAGTAACGAGTCCTTTTGCTTACGAGTAGTAGTTTTTGTACTCAGTAAAAAATCTAACTACGATAGTTCACTATCGACCTAAAGCCCGGTGAAGTTGTAAAAAACCGCGAGGTTGGCAACACATTAGTCATTCCAAAAAAACGACGGGTTGCACTTCAGGAATGCCGGCAGAAGTGAAAACTTGAATATCAACGTGGTGCATTTTTGATATTTTGGAATGGTTAGGGAATAATTTTGCACGAATTGCTTTAATTATCAGTATGAAAGTACTATCACTTATGTCGTAGAATACAAAATTCATATTTTATTGCGCTATCGTACACGAACATTCGCGCAAGCGCCCCGCGCTTTTTTTAACGAATTTTAGATCAGGTCCGATATTGCATGAATCGAGCTTCAAGAGTAATACTTCTGGTTTAAAAATGTGTTTCTCTTAGTTACCAATAAACTCTACCTGATGTCACGGTGTTAGTAACGGTAAGCCTATGCTTGCCTTTTACGAGCTGCCTGGCAGAAAGGCAGATGGTCTATTCTGCAAACGAGCCCGGACCAACACGGGGAAACCTGTTACCTGTTAAATGTAACGTTTTCGATCGTTTCTGAAATCGACCACTTTTTCACGATGAAGCGGTCACCTCGACGTCATGGTTTATGGACGAGAAATGGAAGTATAGAGTTGTTCAACAGAACGGTGAAATTAAACGGACGCGTCAGCTCATGAGGCTCTTTTCACTCTCACACTAACTCTGTATGAGAAAACCGGGACTACATATAACGCAACTGAACTAATTTTACCTGATGATTTCAAAATGAACTGAGGGCCACTTGTTTGAGCTAAATTTAATGATGAGTTTTACCATCTAATATAATGCGATTAAGTCCTAGTAGGAAGAAAACTCAGAGCTAAGTATTCAGGCACGTATGAGTGGCCCTTAATCATACTAACTTTTTTATGATTCCGAAAGTATTTTAATAATATACAATTATCAAAGACAATTATCGTCTTCTGATTTACACGGAAATGATATCCGTAACAATATCATATTTCACTGACTAGAAAACGAATGCATAGTCTTTTTCCACTCTTAGTGGTAAAAGAATATGGATTTTTCTAAAGCATGATGGGCTTGGCCATTGTTCTTTATTTCACCTACTTGAAAAAAAAAAATATCTTCACGCCCATATCCCCGAAGTGGTAGGTAGAGGTACAACCAAGGCACCCACGACTAGCCGATGACACTAAGTCCCACAATGTGATAGGTGGCAAGCCTATCGCCAATCGGGCACATTTCCAATCCCGACCAACATTTTTTTTAATTAGAAAATTATAAAAATCCAATTTTCTTTATGTTGGCCGACCCGGGATTCGAACCCAGGAGCTCATGCAGTCAAGTCCAACATCCGGACCGCCAGACCACAGAGGCGACAACCACCTAACTACTTGAAATGGCTGCATTTCACAACCTACGTCTATCCGTCGGTGGATATAAATTGTAAAGGCTTCTCCCAGTTATACAACTAGAAATTAGCTTTAATGTAGCGAAATGGGCACAAGGACCATTCCTTACAAGCAGCCAAGTTAGTGCCTTGGTTATACGTAGCCTGAGATATGAGGCCGAAATATTACTCAACCAATGCATATAATCTGTCAAAAAGAAAAAAAGTAGATATATTATCTATGATTACAAAATTTGTAATATTTGTACAACATTTACTCATAAATTTGCTAACCAAAGGAAAGGCAAACATAATGTTATCATTCCCTTGATAAAATCGAAATGGGTGGAAATGCACGTTTTTTAATCTAGTAGGTTTCGATATACCAACATGAGTATGCATACATACGTATTCATTTTCCATGTTGGTTCAGGTCTCCTATATAGATTAGATCATTTGAAAGAACAGACAGAAGTTAAAAGGGTCCCTACCAGAAAGACCACTGGTGGTAGAACGTGGTATACCGCCGTATAGTCTGACTAGAGATCCACTGCTATACCTTTTCCTGCCGCCTTAATGATAGAGTCATGTTCTGGCCTAAAAGATAAGAAAACCGATAGATTTGCACAATTGGCCTTACACTTCAGCCACCAGCAAATAAAACAATGTAGATATCTTCACACCACGTCGCTTACGTGCTTAGTGCCCTCTACATTCGGGAGACTCTTGATGCTACTTTCGTATACTACTGGAGCGATTTTTTTTATATTGTATGGCAAACAAGCAGACGGATTTCCTAATGGTAAGAAATTCACGCCGCCCAGAGACACTAAAGGTGGTAATGGTGCGTTGCCAACCTGAGGCCAAGATGTTAAACCTCAAGCAAAAGTAAGTTTACCAGCTACGTTACCGAACCGAACCAGAACACGTCAAAGGCAAGCACTGCCGTTATGGCGGCAGGAATAGATGTATCCAATCAGGACGAGTTGCTGCGAAACTCTTCCACATAGTCAGATGTCACGTTGCTAATGATGGTAAGCCTATGTACGCCATAATTAGCCAAATCACTCTTGCTGTTCTCGAGTTATAGCGAGACTAACGAACAGCAATTGATTTTTATATAAGAAAAGGCTATCCATACTTCCATACTAATGTTATAAAGTCTGTCTGTCGCTTTTTTACGGCTAAACAGCTGAACCGATTTTGATAAAATTTATTATGTGCAAAGCTAAAGATCCAAGTTTAAACATAGCCTATTTGTTTATCAAAAGTAACCATTGAATGACTATAACAGAGGTGAACGTTTGTATGATTTCCCCCGTGTTGGTCCGGACTTCTTTGCAGATTAGACCATTTGGCTTCCTGCCAGGCAGCTCGTAAAAGGCGAGCATAAGCTTACCGTCACATCTACCGTGACATCTGACTAAGTGGTAGAATTTCGTAACGATTCGCTCGAATTGATACCATCACATTTCCTATTCCTGCTAGTTAAGTTTTGCATTCCAGTTGGGAGGATAAAGTAGCCGGTAAACTTACTTTTGCTCGACACCTAACATCCCGGCCCCAGGTTGGCAACGCACCATTACCACCTTAGGTGTCTCCAGGCGGCGTGAATTTCTTACTATCAGGAAATCCAGCTGCTTGTTTGCCTTCCCATATCATAAAAAAATGAGAATCGTTACTATACTTCGTTGACGAAGTCACGCGCAAATAGTAACCTATAAATATTGTTTATCACTTTTTTAATAGGTCATGTCAATCAATTAATAAATTAAAAAGATGTCAAACGATCCATTTTGAGACTAATTGCTTTTTTGCCATATTGTAATTTAATGGCACCATTGTTTTTTAACTGCAAAGTACACCTTACACGCTACACGCTACAGCGTGACGTCTTTTGTGCAAAACGTAAGTTCGGCCAATGACACCACAATGTCATTATTTTTAAGGATTAGAGACGTTGTAGACGGTTGGAAACACGCCTTTCAACAAAAGTAACCTTGGAGGAAAATTTGTTTCCTCCTATTATTAATACATTTGGATTAAATCTATGGTCAAGACGAATGCAAGCCAATGTTTGCACATGCCACCTTATTAATAAATATAGACTAAAGTAGTAGTAAAGTTGAGGTTGTATTCTATTGAAATAAAGACAGTAATACCAAGCTGAATTTTGCAGTATTTCATGTTTATTAAAAAGACTAGTGTTTACACCCATCTAAAACCCTTATTAACTTCCCGCACGGTATGTAACTGGAGTTATTAGGCGTGGGGATGCAACGACACCATTGCTTACCAATGGAAAAAATAATACATAGGACAGCGAACCTGTAACCCTATGATAAATATCATACGGTCTGATAACACTAATGACATTAAAGGTGTGTTGTTGCCCTGTGGCCAGTATGTTAGACTTTTTGTGCAATTCTACCAGCTACCTTACTCTACGGACAAGAACATGATAGTGTCTTTGACAGGAATCGACAAGGCGGTGGGTCCCAAGCCGGGCCTCTCAACCCATCCTCTCAGAAACTGCCAGAGAAGCGGATGATCTTTTTCATCGATACTGGGAAGAAGGCTAAGCTATGTTTCCTCAAAGAGGGGTGTATATGTATGGGCTATGGCTATGTCAATTTGTAGGTAAAATGTTAATTGCAACATTTATAGGTATCGTGACCACCACTCGAGTGACCCACGCTTCACCAGCTGGTATGTACGCGCACACTTCGGAGAGGAACTGGGAGTGTGATGCTGACATTCCTGACGAGTGCCTTGCACTGGGATGCCAGGATATTGCCACACAACTGATAATGACGAACCCTGGGCGACAATTTAAGGTAATGGATCCACCTATACATACTGACATTTTGTATTTAGCGTAGGCAATTTTGAAGACTTATCGTGATAATATACTGAATTTAATCATTTTCCCTATGTTGGCCCGGGCTCCTTTGCAGAATAGACCATCTGCTTTTCTTACAGGCAGCTCGCAAAAGGCGAGCATAGGCTTAACGACACTAACACCATGACATCCTACTAGGTGGTAGAGTTTCGCAGCGACTCGCCCGGATTGGCACACTTATAGTTTATGTATAGACTATTTTTCAATAACAATGCTTGTTAAGTACATTAAATCAATAAATAAAACATTACCCACACTACCATAACTTGCTGCATGTACATTAAATTAGTCTGTATATTTGTAAAAGAACACCCCACATGCTTTTTTAAAATGCACAAAAAGTAGGCACAAGGGGTAGAAATTATGAAAATTTGTTTGTGCCCAAATGTAGATTAGCCATAGCTAAAAAAACTAATATTATATTTGTATAAAAATATTCAATAAGCTTCCCACTAAAATTTAAAAAAATACCAGGGAATGCATTTAAAGCAACTTTAAATAAATTACAAGCCATTTATTTATACAATAAATGTTTTTATTCTATAGATGAGTATTTACAAAAAGATAATTACATAAATTGAGTTTAAATGATTAGATAATTGGTGAAAAATAAAAATGAAATTAATGTTGAATATAGGGAAAATGAAAAACATTTTTATAAAATTTTATGAAGATAAGATAATAATAAAATGGTAGAATCAAAATTTTAATAATAACTCTAAAATGAAATTATTGCATGTTGATGCTTGCATTATGAAATTTTGCACACCATGTGTGACAGAATATTTTAGGCCTTAATATATTTTGTAACAACATTTGTAACACTCATAATATTCTAATGCAAATAAAATATTTTTATTTTGATTTTGATTATTGACATACACAAACAAATATATTGATGATAACGATAAAAGATCACAGATGGCGCACTAAAGTTTGGAAACTAAGTAGTTGGTCTAGAGAAATGAAGATGGCGTTCTTATCAACAAGATATTAAAATTTATTATAGTCGAATTTCGACCAATGGGCGACCACTAGTAAAAATAAAATCCTATTTCGCGTCGTCATCGCATCACGTTAAAACGGATGGATCAATTTCTTTTATTACATTTTCTTGTGTTAGTTATTAACATGAGATTTTTATCTCATGACAAGAAAAATCGGGAAAATCGCATGGAAAATAGGAAAAACTACTCTTGAATTCGTAGATACTATTAACAGCTGGTAATGTCAAACGATACGAAGTCCGCCGTTTCAGCTAGTTGTCAATAATACTCTTAATTATGTTATTGTTTCAAGGTATATTCAATACACCACTTGAATAAGCTCTCCTCGTAAATAATGCTTGAATGCACAAGTGGTAATTCAAAGTAACTGGCGTCATATAATTCTATTTACTGTTTACTTTGCTTCAAGGCTATTGAAAATAATATTTGTTTTCTATAGTTTTATAGTTATGTTTCGCCTCTGTGGTCTAGCGGTCCGGGTGTTAGACTTGACTGCATGAGGTTCCGGGTTCGAATCCCGGGTCGGCCAACAAAAAGTAAAATTGGATTTTTCCAATTTTCTAATAAAAAAATGTTGGTCGGGATTGGAAATGTGCCCGGTTGGCGATAGGCTTGCCACCTATCACATTGTGGGACTAAGTGTCTTCGGCTAGTCGTGGGTGCCTTGGTTGTACCTCTGCCTACCTCTTCGGGGATATGGGCGTGAAGATACTTTTTTTTTAGTTATATTTCATTGTGTAACTAAATTAAATGTTTTTATTTACTACTTTAACAATTCAACTTTAATTAGTTTTGTTATTTAATACGTCAGGGCCTTCTTATAAACCTATTTCTAATAATACCAAAATGTTTTTTCTAGTAACTCTCGACAAAACCGACATATAGCCAGGAACCATTTCGATCACGTTTCAACCAAAGAAAACATCCATCCTTTTAAATATACACCGGCAGATTTTTCATGGGTCGATAATAAGTGCATCTACCTTATGTCTGCATTTTAAAGTTTTGTAAGAAAAACTTGTTTATTATAGACACCATATTCAAATATATATTATTCACGTAAATCTATACAAATATTTTTATAATTCTCTATATAAATCTCTATGTAATTCTAAAAACTACCACAGGATGGGAACGCGGCCACTCATTAAGAAGATCCGGCGAAAGAAACTCAGCGGTCTTTTTTTTTCTTATAAATATAATTTACAAAAGTTTATTACACTTGCAATTAATTTGTAGAGATTGGTATGAGGGGCAATTAATCCCAAGCATTTTGTCTTCTAAATATTCTGAAATCTTATAGTAACCCTTACCATAAAACTTAAATTTAATATTTATATTAGTAGTAGTATCTTTACGCCCATATCCCCGAAGAGGTAGGCAGAGGCACAACCAGGGCACCCACGACTAGCCGAAGACACTAAGTCCCACAATGTGATAGGTGGCAAGCCTATCGCCAACCGGGCACATTTCCAATCCCGACCAACATTTTTTTTTTAATTAGAAAATTGGAAAAATCCAATTTTCTATGGAAAAATCCAATTTTCTTTTTGTTGGCCGACCCGGGATTCGAACCCGGGACCTCACGCAGTCAAGTCCAACACCCGGACCGCTAGACCACAGAGGCGATAGACCACAGAGACCACAGAATTTGATATTTCTTTTAAATGTATTAAATAGTAAGTATTTAATATGTTAGGGAAGTTTATTGATAAAATGTTTATATTGGCTCAAGAAAGAATAACCGATTCTGAAGAGACAAGACTTATGCACAGCAAGATTGTTGGTATTAATGTATTTCCAACATGGCCTTGCAATGTTAAATTTTTCTATAAGTTTACTGACTACTATACTTTTATTCAGACAAGACGTCATTGGACTCAGTATTTGTAACTAATAAACCGATGATCACCTCTTATGAAATACTTGACAGGAAAGAAGTTGTCCTATCATAATTTAAGAAAACTGGCACCAACTTATAGTATTATTTGTTTTAGGTTATAATGGGCGGTGGTCGTAGAGAACTGACCCCAAATACCACCACTTCCATATCTAAAACGGCAGGACGTCGTCTGGATGGAGTTGACCTCACTGACTTATGGCACGTGGACAAGATGGAGAAGAATGCCTCTCATATTTATGTTACCGACAGAAACGAACTGGTTAAGGTAAGTTTTTAATTTGTTACTTTTAATATACTCGGGATAAGATGTAAATTGAAAACTACATAATGTTTTTGCTGTGTACATTAGACCCAACACTTTTCTGACTGGCAATTTTTTTTATAATATTGGAAGTCAAACAAGCAGATGGATTTCTTGATGGTAAGAAATTCCTTTTTTTTATGATATTGGAAGGCAAACAAGCAGACGGATTTCTTGATGTTAAGAAATTCACGCCGCCTAGAGACACCAAAGGTGGTAATGGTGCATTGCCAACCTGGGGCCGGGATGTTCTTAGCAAACTTATTGTTTTAATTTTTTTATATGAAAGTTGCGCCAAACTGGTCCTTAGACTAGTGTTAGTAGAGTGCTGCACAGCAACTTGCCAGGGTAGAGATACACTGTCTCATCTATTCCTGCCAATATAATGACACTGTTCCAGCCCGAAAGGTGGGGTAATTGGTATATGCACAACATGCCTAATATCTTGACGACAAGTCAGCGTCGCAGCTATAGCATTTATGGGGTCTAGAGACCACGGTTGTCTCTTATTATGAGAAGAGCCATGTATTTGTTTGCTGTCTTATCAAATAAAAAATAAGAAACTATGTTTGAGAAAGTGACATTCAATAGTTAACATGCTTATAAATACATACATACATATCTTTAAGCCAAGTCCCTTACGAGGTAGGCAGAGAGTGTCGAGTGCTAGACCTCACGATCCTGACAAACCTGTCGTCTAGCTTCCTTCAAGTTCATTACCCTTTTCATACAAACACGCCGGTTTCGGAGATTCTTGACACCATACTCGGATAATATCCGAGTGATCTGATCGTGGAATGTCAACCTTGGTCTCCCCGGGTACCTACATCCATCTACATTCGCATTGTATGTCTGCTTTGTCAATCTATCTTCTGTCAGTTATTCCACATGAATTCTAATCTAAATTGCCTGAAACTTTACGTTCCAATTAAGACTTCGGGATAAAGAAGCCTATATTCATTTTCTTATTCAAGTCTGTAAGGATCATGTCACTTGGCACTAGATCCATAACTATACCGCAAGGAACTTGGCGTAAAGATATGTATCTATTCTTTACCAAGGCGTAATAATTCATGAACGTTTCGAAATGAATTGAAATCTTTCTGTGTTACGACCATATTGCAGAAGAGGTAGGCAGAGTCACAACCAGGGCATCTCTCAGGGCATCAGATACAGGCGTGGAATTACTAAAAAATTTATTTAAATCCTGGGAGAACTCGCATGATGCATTAGGTGTATTGTGTGATCTCTCTATGGCTTTCGA
>NJDC01014269.1:8278-20686 GCA_002245475.1 Calephelis virginiensis | reverse complement strand
CTGGATGTCTTTGACGGGTTTTTTTTTATTTCCTGATGGTAAGAGATTCACGCCGCCTAGAGTAAGTTTACCGGCTACCTTACCCTACAAACCGGAACACGTCATGACGTTATGCCGGCAGGAATAGGTAAGGCGGTGGTACCAATCCGGGTGAGTCGCTGCGAAACTCTACCACCTAGTCAGATGTCACGGTGCTAGTGATGATAAGCCTATGCTCGCCTTTTTCGAGCTGCCTGACAACAAAGGCAGATGGTCTATTCTGCAAAGGAGCCCGGACCAACACGTGGAAATTCGTGTATCGATAATTCTGTGTTAAGGAAGATTTAGGAAAACCGTGCATGCAGCTAGATACAGTGTGGCCAAATTAACAGTTCAGAACCTTTAACATGAGTTGAAATAGACTATAAATTACTTTCGGTAAGTTACGTGTTGAAATCTATGACACTTTTGGTCTAATAATGCGTTTCCCTTAGTTATCGATAGAGTCGCTGCTCAAAGCTTTCATACAAATAATTTACGGAGACGATGTATACTCGTTGTATAGTATACTTAACAAGCCGTAAACATAATATGGTATGGGCCTAGTTGTTAGGGTCGGAATTCGGAACTAAACCGCTATTTCGTGAAACGTCACTCCGCTGCCTTCGCTGTCAGTTTCGGAAGTGTGAGCAATGAGAATAAAACTGTGTAATTTTTACAAT
Source organism: Calephelis virginiensis (assembly GCA_002245475.1). NCBI lineage: Eukaryota > Metazoa > Arthropoda > Insecta > Lepidoptera > Riodinidae > Calephelis > Calephelis virginiensis. Next base: position 19,985 of record NJDC01014269.1, on the reverse strand, counting down.
AATTTAAAATAAATAAAACTGTTGTGAGGGTTGTGTTTTAGTGGCTAAGCTAATACTAATTTAAACTACTATAACAGCATTTTTTAGTAAAACTAATACTTCTCCAATTTACATATTTAATGCCAATTGCCTACAAGAACACAAGTTGCCTCGTTGACAGTAATGAACGGTGATCAGTTTAAAAATAAAATAAGTTTGCTATGTTTTTTATTCGCCTAAATCATAAGACACTAGTTGCATTATATCTGAATTCCTTTAGACTTACTTTCAAATTATACGGGTTATACCTTTTCACCATGTTATCTCAAGTGACATGTGTCATTTTAAGTAAACTATGGAAGTCCCGCCTCTCATTAAGTAGTATTTATATACTCTTTGTGATTCTTAAAATTTAGTTTCCAACCCGCGTCGAGAGTTTTGGCGCCATCGAGAGAAAAGATGGTCGAAGTTTTTTCATAATTATTGAATTTCGTGTTAATATTGAGTGAAATTAGTCAATTTTGGTGGCATTTTGTACAATTTTGTTCAGTGAAAGTGCACAAATGAAATTATCATAAAGAAATTAGCGTATCGTATATTTCCTCGTTGCCGCCAAATCTCATTACATGAGCTTGTGTAAAAAGGCCACCGCTTTATTCAAGATCCTGACATGACTTACTAACGACTTATGACTGATGACTAATTATAACTGATATAAAATTTGATGCAAGTTTCTACTTGACTAATGGCAAAATACTAACGAGATTGCCAAAACCTAAAGAAGGAAATGAAAAAAACCCGCGTCGTGTAGAGATTTGGCTCCATCGTGAATGAAGATGGTCGTAATTTTTTCTAAGTTATTGAATTTCGTGTTAATATTTAATGAAATTAGTTAATTTAGGTGGGATTTAGATTAATTTTGTTCAGTGAAAGTGCACAAATTAAGTAATCATGAAGAAATTAGTGTAACGTCTATCTCCTCGCTGCCGCCAAATCTCAATAGGCGAGCTAGAGTAACGAAGCCAGCGTTTTACTCAAGACCCAGACATGACTTACTGACTACTTATGACTGATAACTAATTACTCGTATAATTGATTAAAATTGATTTAAAATTTTATGCAAATTTCTACTTGACTAATGGCAAAATACTAACGTGAAGGCCAAAACCTAAAGAAAGAAAGAAAACCCGCGTCGTTGGTATTGGGATGTATGGTCGATGATTGCCACACTATATGTATAATATAATATTATTCCGCTAGAAATTATGGACACCCGAATAACTCGATCTCAAGGCCGAATTGTACTGCTTGATAGTTTGGTCTCACGTGCTTCATAAGTAAGCACCGAAATGAAATAACCGCAACCTCATTTTGACATTTATTAGAGAAAACAGAAAACGAAATCAAACAACAAACAACAAACAACAAAAAAAAACAAAAAACAACAAACAAAAAACAAAAAAACAAAAACAAAGAAAAAAAAACAAATATTTTTGAAGTAACGTTGAGGAGGCTGTCACCCCAAATAGTTGTTACAGCCCTGACTACGAACTCGAAGTTTTTAAATTTTACACAGATATTTTAGTCTCAGGCAACCCTAGGTAATGAGGCATGCCCAAACGCTTATATTTTCTTATTTACTTGAATATATTATTTTTTTTAAATGCTTAGCATTTTTATAATATACAGGATGTCAAGAATAGCCTCAAGAGAATAAATATTACAACCTTATCATGACGTTTGATTTGATTGATTGATAGACTGATGATTAATTGACCGCCTCAGTATACGCCTAACTACACCGATTGACTGCGATTTTAGGGTTTAAATCCCGATGGGGGCAGGAATTTGTGTGATAAAGACTTAGATGTCTGCATTTGCGGGTCTAGGTGATTATCACATTTATTCTGGTATATATTTAAGTATTTCTATGTATTAGTATCGTTGACTAAGACCCATAACAGAAGCATACTATAATTTGCTTACCTTGGGGTTAGATTCAATTTATTTATTATTTAATTATTTGTGAGATTTCCAAATATGAGTGTTAGATTTTTAAAGTTATACTTCTTTAGGCACCTTACGAAAAAATGATAGAACTTAAAATACGCGCACATCTGTAACACAAAAGTAACATCATGAAGTTGCCTGCTTTTTTTGAACCGTCTCCAAAAAGAAAAATTCAATAAAACTATGTAAATTTTTTATATGTTTGTTCTGCTATTAATCGGTCAATAATAACAAACCGATTTTGATGGTTATCTTTTCAAAAAAACAAAAAAAAAATCTCTTATGGTTTTAACTTTCACTAGCACCCTGTAAATTTATAATATTGAATGTACATTGTAACGGTGGATATGTCACACTATTAAAAATAAAAGGTTTCGGAAAAAAAACTATGGAGGGTTTTTAAAGTCAAAAATTAAAGCGACTACCTTTTTAAATGAAATATTTATGCAAGATGCATGTATGCATGCATGCACCATACATACACATTAAAAAAGGATTTTACATTAGTTCCTTATATGCATACATTTTTTAAAAATATATTTTTTTAAAAGAATATTTAAAATATTTTTTTTAGTAATCGATCAATTTTAAAACCAAAAACCAATTTGTTACTTTTGTTGTCCAAACTATTCCTGTGAATAACTGTTTATAATGAGAACATTTAGTCTTTTCTCATCAAAAATTAAAAGTAGTGATTATTTTAATTATTTTAATTAATTATAATAATTACATTGCAAAAACATGCTTACTGTTAGTAATAAGTATATATATAGTAAAGATCAGATCTTGTGAAATACTAATAATATAATATATTATCTACCCAAACATTCTTTATTGTTTTAGTATTGAGAATCAAAGAAACAGAAATCTATGGAGCTGTACTAGATAAAAAAAATATTTTTTTGTTTCACCATTTTCATATCACATTTCTACAGAGATGTATGATTGCAACTAGCCCATAAGGTAATTAAAGTTTTATAAGTTATTTTTATAAAAACTAAATAATCTAGTCTACCTACAACTATATACAGTAGTGCTATTGAAATTATGCGCTTCGGCTATATTCATCAAGCTTCGGAAATCCAAATGTACTTTAAAGATATTTATATATAGTGTTTTTATTACATAATTAATAATTTCGCTTAAATTTAGGTAAGGTCGGCCAATTTAAAAATGTTTACAGTGTAAAGCCAAAGCGCACAATTAAAATAGTAGTATTACCTACTGTTACCTAACTGTCTGTTAGTAGTACCTTACTGTCTTTCCAATTTTATAAACCAACAACATGCTTGTAATACGATAGCTCATTCTTCACTGTTGTACAAATTGAAAGTTTACATTAAAGAGTCAATGTCAACTCTACGTGTTCTTATGTCCTGATACTGCACTTTTAAACGAATTGAAAATATTATTCACGCCAGTGTCATGGTAACTGCTGTTATGAAATAAACTTAAATAATGATAGACACCACTGATTGTTACACATATTTATAAAAATATTAAAAGAAATTTGAATAAAATTAAAAATATTACTATACAGTCTGATAAATGTTAGTGCAGTTTAAATAAAAAAAAAAAACGAAAATGGCGCGAAATATTTTTTGTACATTGACAGTTTTTGTGTTATTTTGTGATTTTATAAATGGAAGAAGTCTTCTTAAAAAAGATGGTAAGTTATTTATTGCATCTATGTTTATAAAATAATGTGAAAAAAATATGTTGAATAAAGGATAAAATTTAATTTATAAAATTATAATTTATCAAACTATAAAGACTAGATGCATAAAAAACAAATTTACAAAAGTAGTGTTTCGGCTGTTTGTTAAATGTTTGTAAATAAATAAAATGGCTCGAAAAGTTTTTTGTTTGGTACAAGTTTTTCTGATTATGTATGTACATGGACGAAGTCCTTTAAAAAGTGATTGTAGGTAAGTTACTTTTTTATAAATTTTAGGAAATAATATGTATCTATTCAAAAATTTTAGTTATGATATAGGTATTTGGCATAAAATTATTTGAGCAGAAATGTAATTTGTGATTTTTTTATAATACTTAACAACTTAAGCTAGTTATTAGCTACTTTTGAAGATATTCATTTGTATGTCACTGGAAATTTCATTTTTGAATTAAAAAGATATCATTGAACCTCCAAATTAGATACACTTCCGACCTAAAATGACATTAGCGATTAGGCCACAAAAATAGGTAAGAGAGGAGAGCAAGTTTGAATAGGCCATTACTAGGGCTGGTTTTCGTTTCTTAGACCTTTAAGGACACGTCCCGCTCAGAGTGTGCGCGGGACGTTACTTTATCTGTTTTTTTGGAAATAGCACGCACATACAGTTCTTAGAGAAACGAAAAGTATATTATTTTTAATAAACATCGACTACGATTCATTTTACTTCAGTTTAACATATTCTGATTTACAAAAAAAGTCAAATTTTTGTATTCTGAATAAAAATTTACGGATCCTTATCACTATTTTCTGCAAATTCATATTTTGAAGTTTGCAAGTCTAGCCATTACTAATAAGACTACTTGTAGAAATGTGTCATGTTGCAACTCTTTCAGGTAAGGATTTACCGTCTTACCTATACACGCTGCCATAATCACCATTTTTTATGGTTGCCGGTAGACTCACACAATTAGCCCTACACAGCCACGACATAGCAATGCACCTACAACATCTATGGTGTTTATAGGCCACGATTATCTCTTACTATCAGCAGAGCCGTATGCTTGTTTGATATCTTAGCACATATAAAAACATAAAAAACGTACAATATCGTCACTAATTAACAAGCTCAAAATTTCATCTGGTATATTTTTGAGCTCTACCAGATCATTTTTTTTATTGGCTAGTTTGTTGATAGCCGCGAGGTTTTTACAACTTCACCGGGCTATGTCTACCAGATTGTAGATTTGCCTATACTTTTAACCGACTCAAAAAAGAGGAAGTTATTAATTCGACTGTATATTTTTTTTAATACATATTTTTTAAGTATCTTCTCGCCCATATCCTCAAAGAGGTAGCATAGGCACAACCAGAGCACCCACAACTAGCCGTAGATACTAAGTTTCACAATGTGATAGGTGGCTTAAAATAAAATAATATATGTTGGGATTGCCATCTAGGCGAGTCATTGCAGAATTCTGCCATCTTGTTTGACTGACAGTAGGATTTTTTTATGATATTACAAGGCAAACAAGCAGACGGATTTGCTGATGGCAAAAAATTCAGGCAGCCTAGACACAACAAAGGTGGTAGTGTTGCGTTACCAACCCGAGGGATGTTAGGCCTCGAGCAAAAGTTAGTTTATCCTCGGCAAGCACTGATGTTATGACGGCAGGAATAGTTAAGGCGGTGGTACCAATCCGGGCAAGACGCTGCGGAACTCTACCACCTATTCAGATGTTACGGTGTTAGTGACGGTTAAGCCTATACTCGTCTTTTAAGAGTGTCTAGCAGGAAGGCCGATAGTCTATTCTGCAACGGAGCAGGGACCAGCACTAGATAAGAATCTCACAATCTGGACTACGAGATTGTTCCACTAGAGATGGGGTTGTCACATCCAAATTCCTCAAACTTTCAGAGCTACAAACTTTGTTGCTTGTCCTAAATTCGATAGCCTTGGACATACACAATTGAAAAACAGTGTCTTACAGTAGACAGAGCTAGTTTTTCCGCTGAGACACACTGTCGTATCTTCTGAAAATAAACTTTACCAAGTAGACCATAAAATACTTTGTATTTTCAAATTGAAATAGATATTGAAAAGAGTTTACTGATTGCGGCTTGACATACTTGTACAATGTATGTCATAAGTAAATTAAATTTTTGAAGGAAACGCTGCATTTGAAAACAGTTTGATAAACAGCTTTAGTCCATTTAAAAAACGATAAGGGAAGAGATAATGTTGTAGCTATTTATACATTAATACGTGATGCCAAAACTTTGGACCCCTTTTTACGAATATTGCGTAAACAAAGGAGCATAAAATTTGACACACTTATAGTTTATGTGTAGGAGAAATGCAAAACGCTAACATTTTTCAATTATAATGCTTAGAAAATACATTTAATCAATAAATAAAACATTACCCACACTACCATGTATTTGACACACACAAAAAATATATTGATGATAACGATAAAAGATCACAGATGGCGGACTAAAAAATTTGGAAACAAAGTGTTTGGTCTTGAAATATAAAGATGGCGTACTTATCAACAAGATATTAAAATTTGTTATGGTCGAATTTCGACCAATGGGCGACCACTATTTCAATTAAAACTACTTGGATGGAGAATAACGATGTTTGGTATAATTAAATTGGTTTGATATAATTGGTCGCCTCTGTGGTCTAGCGGTTCAGGTGATGAACTTGACTGCATGCGGTACCGGGTTCGAACCTCGGGTCGAGCAAAGAAAATTTGGTTTTTCCAATTTTCTGATAAAAAAAAATTTGCTCGGGATTGGATATGCGCCCGGTTGGCGATAGGCTTGCCATCTATCACATTGTGGGACTTATAGTGTCTTCGGCTAGTCGTGGGTGCACTGGTTGTGCCTCTGCCTACCTCTTCATGGGTATGGGCGTGAAAATATTGGTCTAATTAAATATTATAAGGACAGCTGCCATACTGACAGTGTCACGTTCTAGTCCGGAGGGAAGGGTAGCCTGTGAACTTGCATAATAGGCTTAATATTCCTGCCACAGGACAATGATGCATCTATATCAAATTAAACTCAGACTCATATGGAGTACTATTCTCAACTCTGGGCAGGAGCTCCACAGTACCAGCTCCTACCGTTTGATCGCATTCAACGTAGAGCAATTCGAATTGTCAATGACCGGGCAATTACCAATCGGCTTGATTCTTTGGCACTGCGTAGAAATGTTGGTCCCTCAATGTTTTCTACCACATCTATCTTGGGAAAGGTTCTGAGGAGTTGTTTGGTTTAATTCCAGCAGCTGATTTCCACCTTCGAACATCGCGATAAAGTTTAAAGTATCATGCCCATCATCTTGATACGTGGCGATCTACAACTGTGCGATTCCAAGGCCTTTTTTACCTCGTACAACACCTATGTGGAATCAGTTACTGAGGGCGGTAATCCTAAACAATTATGACTTAGGGACCTTCAAGAAAAGAGCGTACTCATTCCTTAAAGGTCGGCAACGCATCTGTGATACTCCTGTTGACTGTTAGAGAATGCTGTATGGCATTATGTCATCCTTTCTACAGTACTACAATAGCTCTCCTAAAACCTTTATAATTGAGTCGTATCTTACAAAAAAGTAGACAAGCAGCTCGTAAAAGGCGAGCATAGGCTTACCGTCACTAACACTGTGACATCTGACTACGTGGTAGGGTTTTGCAGCGATTCACCCAGATTGGTACCACCGCCTTACCTATTCCTGATACCATAATGATGATATACCAGTATATGATGATGATACCAGTGCTTGCCGTTTACGTGATCCGGTTCAGAGGGTAAGGTAGCCGGTAAACTTACTTTTGCTCTAGCCTAACATCCCAGTATCAGGTTGGCAACGCACCATTGCCACTTTTGGTGTCTCTAGGTGGCGTGAATTTCTTACCATCAGGAAATCCGCCTGCTTGTTTGCCTTCCAATATCATAAAAAAAAACGTCTCATGCGTCTCGTGCCCATATCCCCGAAGAGGTAAGCAGAGGTTCAACCAGGGCACCTACGATTAGTAGAAGATACCTACTATGTGCAAAAATGTGATAGGTGGCAAGCCTATTGCTAACCGGGCACACATCCAATCCCGGGCGTCATTATTTTTATTAAAAAAAATAAAAAAACACCTTTTGTATTTTTTTGCTCGACCTGGGGTCAATTCCCAGGTCGGGTAACAAAACCCTGGACCTCATGAAGTCTAGTCAACGACCGGACCGTTAGACCATAAAATAGGCGATGGAATACTTATTAATTTTAGGTATATTAAAATTGATAGATTTGGCGAAGCACACCATATAATAATAGTAGACATACAGGTAATAGACCTGGTTGCCGGGGAGTTTGTTTTGCCGTTTCTTCTCCTGACTGGCTAGGGTTGGAAACGGCGATAGTGTACAGTAGATAGGATTAAAATTAATCTACCATTAAAATTATTTGTATTAAATTATTAATCTTAACATATTATGAAGAAATGAAATAATATCTTATAAAAATATAAATAAGTACTGTGATTTAAATGTTTAATTTCTTTAAATTTAATTAAATATTAGCACATTACAATCTCGTAGATTATATTGTATGCTTAAATGTCTTTGTTACAACTTTTTAACACATATATTCCGCCATTTGTAAATTTTTTGTAATATTTTTGTCCTGTATTTTAAGTTTGTGTTTATATTTTACAATAAAGAATAAATAACAATAATAACAGTAAATAATTTCCATTTTCATTTCATTTTCATAATTAAACCGGAAAACGACATCACCAAACACTGCTTCATAGCGACATGAATAGGTTAGGCGCTAGATAATATTATAATCTACTTATCCCGTCCAAACTTTTCATGGATGGACAAACTTTTAAATCATTATAAATACAAACCTTCCTCTTAAATCACCTCATCTTTCAAAAATCAAAACTACCCACAGTTTTAAAGATCTAAGCATATATAGGGACATACAGCTGGAAACGACTTTTTTCATACTATGTAGTAATAGTAGATAATATCTATTTGTAATCACCGCCTTACCTGTTCCTATCAAAGCCTACTTATTAATCATCCTGACATATTACTCATTAAATATGTATTTACTAATTACTTAGCATGGAAGTCCTTGGTACATACAACTTTTGTGAAGCGAGTGAATGTATTAAGATTCTAATATCGCGTTGCAAATGTTATTATCAAATACAATTATTCAAGTAATTGTTCCTATGGTCATTCAGGTCAAGTGTTTTGCAACTGATTAAAGTAAACAAAAACATGCAACATTAATGAAATAATTGAAATAAGAATGATCATAGTTATTACGTCTAAATATATACGTATTTTAAAATTGTAAGCATGTTGTGTGTAGGTCCTTGAAACACAAAGATTTTACATTATTAATCTATTTATTCTATTCCATAGGATCCGCATTTCTATACTAATGTTATAAATGCAAAAGGCTGCCTGTCTGTTGCGCTTTTGGGGCTAAACCGCTAAACCAATTTTAAAGAAACTCGTTAGGAATATAATAGCTAAACATCCAAGTTCAAACACGGAATTTATTTTTCAAAAACCTACTCTTAAAGGAGTATAATAGGGGATGAGATTTTCACTTTTGTTTGCTGGCGATGTCGCACATAATCACTTAATAGTAATTTAAACCCTGCATAATTACAAAAAAATCGTCCAATAAAATTAATAAATCAATTTAAAAAAATATGTAGGTAGAACAAGGCTTTATATTTTTTACTAGCTATCCCGGCAAACTGTTCTAACCGTTTTATTTGTACAGGATAATTTAAAATGTTGTTTTCCCTAGTTTCTTCGCAGTTTTTTCCTGTATTCTTATCTTTTAAAAATTCCCTGGACTTCCAACAACAATTCAAAACCAAAATTAGCTAAATCGATATAGCTGTTCTCGAGTTTTAGCAATACAAACGAACAGCAATCGATTTTCATATATAAAATTTGGAAGGAACATGTGACACTGTTGTGGTGGAAAATCTTTCAAATAACACAGAATGTGACAAGCCTAACTAATGATCCTACCGCCCACCTCCACGACCAGACCACAAACAAATCTGGAGCTCGGGAAATAATCCAATTTGTCACCTCCTTCGAAGAACTCACCACGAAGTACACCATCTCGCATTCAACGTACGTTTCATCCAAACATCGACACACGCCGCAAAATTTCATAGTGACGCTTTATATAATAAAATTAATATATTTGTGATTTTTGAGAAGGATAAGACAAATATTAAACGTGTCTTTGTTAGCTCCATGTTGGTCCGGGCTCCTTTGTCGAATAGACCATCTGCCTTCCTGCCAGGAAGCTCGTAAAAGGCGAGCACAGGCTTACCGTCACCAACACCGTGACATCCTACTAGGTGGTAGAGTTTCGCAGCGACTCACCCGGATTGGTACCACCTCCTTGCCTGTTACTGCCGCCATAGCATCAGTGCTTGCCGTTGACGTGTTCCGGTTCGGTTAGGTAAGGTAGTTGGTAAACTTACTTTTGCTCGAGGTCTAATATCTCAGCCTCGGGTTGGCAACGCACCATTACCAACTTTGGTGTCTCTAGGCGGCGTGAATTTCTTACCATCAGGAAATCCGTCTGCTCGTTTGCCTTTCAACATCATAAAAAAAACTTATCATGGATAAATTTCTGCATATGGCATCTCTATTTGCTGTAATTCGGTAGACTTAATTAGAATCTTTAGAGTTCAAATAAGTGCATACGAGCTAATAGCTATATCATGTAGTGTTAATTAGTTACATTCTTAAAAAGCACTTTTAAATCTCTTAAAAATTTATTTTGTCTGTATTTGTACAAAAAACCGGCCCAGTGTGTGGCAGACTCGCACACACAGGGTTCCGTACTATCATCTATATATTACAAATTACGTTTGTTTTATAGGTGTTAAGTATATTAAATAATATTTATTTTATTATTATTTATTTTGAAATATGCTACACAAGTGAATATTTTGTGAAAACTCGAAGCGTCTACCTGTTGCCGTTTTTACTATTGAGCAAAAAAATACGAAAAAAAAACACGTTTATTGTATGGGGAGCCCCTTAATTTTTTTTAGTATTTTTTTGTTGTTATAGCGGCAACGGAAATGCATCACTTTTAAAAATTTCAGCTTTCTAGCTATCACACTTTATGAGATACAGCCTGGAGACAGACAGACAGAGAAACAGAGGAGGCTTAGTAATAGACGGACCCTATTTATCCTTTACCCTTTGGGTACGGAACCCTAAAAACGTCATCATTTGTTTCAAACATTATAGAAATATCACATTTTAGAAATAATAATAAATTGTATGTTCCCTGCCAAAAACTTAATAAAAGCAAAGACAATATATTTAATATTTATACTTACTAGTGTCTAATAAAACTTATAAATATGGTATGTCAATTTATATTTTACAAAACTTCAAGTAATCTAAAACCACTGCCTCTAGAAAGCTAACTATAGTTATAAAATTTTACTTTGCAGCAAATCTTAATAGATTTTTTCTTCATAATTAATGTTATAGTAGATATCATATATTGGTCGCAGAGGAATTTGTTTGCCGTTTCTTCTCCTGACTGGTTAGGTTTGGAAACGATAATAGTATATGGCAGTCAGGGTCACATTTTAAAATTTGTTCAAATAAAGCATTATATGTTATCTACATATAAATAATAAATTTGTATGTTTTTAAAAATATTTGCACAACACAATGGTGTAAAGAAATGTTTTAATTTGTTTGCGAAATATTTGTGGTCATAAGATGTTACGAAAACATTTAAGCAAGTCAGATATTCTATCACATTTTAGCAAAATATTTTAAAATAAAAAAAAAAATGATTTAATTACATGTGTTTTAACTTTTGAAAAAATCATTTATATTTATTACGAGATTTATTATTTATTACCAGACATTTAAAAAATGTTATTAAATTCGACCCTATTTACTGGAAACCAGACCTAACCTGTCAGGAGAAGAAACAACAAGACAAACTCCCCTGCA
>NJDC01014259.1:9427-26371 GCA_002245475.1 Calephelis virginiensis | reverse complement strand
TGCAACGAATCGCCTTCTTCGCCTTACCTATCCCTGCCGCAATAACGTCATGACGTGTTCCGGTTCGGAGGGTAAGGTACTTTTGCTCGAAGCCTAACATCCCGACCTCGGGTTGGCAACGCACCATTACCAAATTTGGTGTCTGTATGCGGCGTAAATTTCTTACCATCAGGAAATCCGTCTGCTTGTATGCCTTCCTATAACATAAAAAAAACACCTTCGTTTTTAAAACTGTCGTGTAACATCTTCATCAGTTGACATTTTTTTTAATTTATCTTTTTATCTACATGTATATGTATAAATAAATATGAATATAACTATAATATGAAATAATATGAATATAAATGAATACCCATATCGCGTCGTCATGGGAAACCAAACGGATGGACCAAATTTGCTGATTATTTTCGTTGTGTTATTTACTGTTGGAAAAACTTTCTTAATTAAATAAAATTCAGGAAAATTTTAGGGAAAATGGGAAAGTGATTGCTTAATCCATAATAGTTGCTTGTGGTCGCCTCTGTGATCTAGCGATTCAGTTGTTGGACTTGATTGCATGAGGTCCCGGGCTTAAAACCCGGGTCGGGCAACAAAAAAACAATTGGGTTTTTCCAATTTTCTAATAAAAAAAATGTTGCTCGGAATTTGAAATGTGCCCGGTTGGCGATAGGCTTGCCACCTATTACATTGTCTTAGGCTAGTCGTGGGTGCCCTGGTTGTGCTTTTGCCTACCTCTTCGGGAAAATGGGCGAGAAGATGCTTTTTTTTACAATTTGCTAGTAGCTGTTAATGTCAAGCGATATGCTCGCCGGGTTAGCTAGTATAGTATAAAATGCATTATCACATCATGCCTGTTGGCTAACTTTGTATGGTACCTACTTTATAATAATATCTTACTAGTTGGTAAAGATTTGCAGCGATTTCTGCCGCCATTACGTCAGTGCTTATTGTTGACGTGTTGTAGATTGGTGGATAAGGTAACTTTTGTTTGAGGCCAAACATCCCGTCCTCAGGTTGGCAGCGCACCATTATCACCTTTGGTGTCTATAGGCGGCGTGAATTCCTGATTATCAGTAAATACGTATGCTTGTTTGCCTTCCAATATTATAATTATAAAACTTATCTATATTTAAATAAAATATGGTATCAATATTTTCATAAATGAAGCAGTAAGATGGATTTTACATTCGAATAAGGGTTTTCTTTTACATTATTTCTATGGAGTAAAGTTAAATGAATCCTATTTTAGAAACTTTTTTTGAATATAATGTTAGCTTTGTATATTTTTATCACGAAAATCAATCTTGCATGATAAAGAAGGAATATCTTTGGAGTATTTTTTATTTCACCAAATTAACTCTTAATAATATAAATCCGACATGTGTATGTTCTACACGAGCGAAGCCACGGCCGACAGCTAATAATTTTTTTTATGATATTGAAAGGCAAACAAGCACACAGATTTCCTGATGGTATGAAATTCACTTCGCCTAGAGACACCAAAGGTGGTATTGGTGCATTGCCAACCTGAGGCCGGGATGCTAAGCCTCGAGCAAAAGTAAGTTTACCGGCTACCTTACCCTCCAAACCGGAACACGTCATGACGTTATGGCGGCAGGAATAGGTAAGGCGGTGGTACCAATCCGGGCGAGTCGCTGCGAAACTCTACCACCTAGTCAATAATAATACAAGTGATTATAAATTTTAAACAGCATTTGGTTATCTTGTTGTAGAGCATTTTGTTTACAAAACTGGATTATAACAGGAAAATGATGTCTCCATATACAGAAACCGGCTGGATGCTAGCAAAACATTGGTTTTAGGGTTCCTTATCCAAAAAAAACAAAGTACCTTCTTTAAAATACATGACTTACAATTATTTTTTTGTGTTACAAGATAGCGCGAAAACAGACTGCTCTGCTGGTGGTACCAAAATTTAGGGTTCGTTATCGAAAAAAGGTGTAAAAAGCACCAAGGATCTAACTATTTTGTGTACCACTTAGTTTTTAAGTTTTTTTTTATATAAAATTAATGCCACTTTTCGTTGTAATTTGATAACTCAAGAACGGGCTCACCTATCCAAACCAAATGTTTAGCCTTTGTTCGGACTATTTAGTAGATGGTTTATGTGAAGTTAATTATAATAGTCGTACGAATTCTTGTTGAGTTTGTTACGTGATGTCTACAGAACCCATGTGCATCTTATTATGCCTCACACTTGGTATGTTATTAAAATTACCTTGTTGACTAGTACATGGCTAATAATAAACTTGGCTAATAATAATAATAATGCCTCATCAATTTGCAAATCCATTTGAATATTAAAGTTCGCTTTCAAGTTCTTAGGTTAAAAGTTAATAAATTAACCCTGAGTTTGCTTTTAACCTAAGCTTAAATTACATATGAAAGTTATTAAATTTTACCTAATCGCCGCCGCTGCCATCGTACTTGACTTCTTGAGGTCCCAAGTACTATCCGGGTTAGGGCAACAACAAAAAATGTGTATGTTCAATGTAATGAGGATTCATCCCTTTTTTTTCATCCCTTTTCGCAAGTACAATCGTATCACGCCTGAACGAGTGGCCAATTTTGCTAACCTAATGCGTTAATCTAAAGTTCTTAACTGTTAGTAGCTTTTAATATCAAGCGAAACGAAGTTCACGTGGTCAGGTAGTTTTCTTATAAAAAATAACTAAGTTAATAAAACCCGACTTCAAAACTAAAAAGTTTAAAAAAAATAAAAATTTGATATTAATTATAAGCTACATATTATTTATATGTTCTATTTATTAATAAGTTTGAAGTTAGTGCCAAGCTAATTTAATACTAACTTATAATATAATTATTAGTTTAAGGATTGCCACGGACTTCAAACCTATTAGTAAATGGCACATATATAATAGGTAGCATAATATAATTAATATTAAATCTTTAATATTTTTTACTTTTTAGTTTTGAATTCGGTTTTTATTAACGTAGATATTTTTATTTAATACTTTTTAGTTTATTGCTGATATGATGTAATTTAATAGAAATTAACATCGGGATAGGTGAAATTTGATGAAAAATGCTCATAAAAAAACGAATAGGCCTACTTTAATCAAATTTTTATGAGACCAATTCGAAGCTATTCCGCATTAAACAAAAAAAAGAATTACGCAAATCGGTTCAGAAATTTTGGAGAAATCGTACATAAAAAAAATGTACCGTCCGAATTGAGAACCTCCTCGTTATTGAACTCGGTTAAAAATGACGTTGCCTAGTATTGGGCATGCTGTTTATCATCAACAAAATTTAAGGAAATTATAAAGTAAATAATACCTTATTATATCAAACAAACATATTGTTATTTATACAATTTCAAATTACAATCAAATTTAAATTATGATTTTTTGGTACTAATTAATTACATTAAAATAATAATTATCATTTAAATACAAATTCAGACATACAAATAATAAAAAATATAATACATTAATTAAATTCTATATACCTAATCGTTATTAATTCCACTTGAATTAAAATATTCATTGATGTCATAAAAAGATTTGGTTTTCAATACTTTTTTTTATTTTTTTTATTGTTTGTTTTGTAATGAAGCAAGTAGGTGATTACATACGCTTAAGTTTAGTCAGTTTCTTCAAGCCCATATCCCCGAAGATGTAGGCAGAATTACAACCAAGCACCCACGACTAGCCGAAGACGCTAAGTCCAACAATATGATAGGTGGCAAGCCTATCGCCAACCGAGCACGTATCCAATCCCGAGCAACATTTTTTTATTAGAAAATTGGAAAACCATAATTATCTTTTTGTTACCAGACCCAGGATTCGAACCCGCAATTCGGACCTCATGCAATAAAGTCCAACACCTGAACCGCTAGACCACAAAGGCGATTAGATAGTTTACACGCTATTTTAAGTGATTAAAACCATCAGCTGTTTCTATGTTGATGGAAATGATCAGCTGATCCTGACCTTTCCACCAACGAAGCCAACTGACGTTTTCATTCATTAAACATAACAGGTAAACTATCATCTAATATTATATGAGAGGAAAACACTGAACGTCAAATGTTTAAAGTGAAAACTTGTTTAAGACAAGGCTCCCTAAATTTTATGTTACTTTGCATTAATATTATGAAACCGTCACACATACAATCAAAATGGAACTTTAATATATTATTCATTGGATCTTTTTCTTTTCATGTACAAGACAGTTACGTAATTGTAACATTTTCGCTCGATTCATTTTTTATTCAAAAATCATGTCTTTTTTAAAGTTTTTTTTTTTTCAAGATGGCTTGACCTTTATGTCTAAATAAATGTTAACAGTAAAAAAATATAGTTTACTATCCTGCCACAAGATATTTTTTCTCTAGATCAATTATTACTTTAGTGATAAACAAAATAAGAATTGAGACTTATGACATTTAGTTTCGAGCTCGAACGCGATCAAAAAGCGCACGCGGTATTCAACTTTATTGCGGTTGTGTTAGCGTCTAGCACCATAGCGGTCTAACCGATCTCTCAGTGGCGCTGTGTACTTTTAATTATGAGAGTAACACCACTGTATATTGTCGCCGCTTTTAATACTGTGATTTTGGTTATATTTTTTTTGTTCCCGAACAAAATCAACTAAATGAATATTTTTACTATATAAATGATAATCAATAAATAAATATCCCTGGACAAGTTACACAAATTGAATCTAACCCCATAGTAAGTAAATTATATGCTTGTGTTATGGGTGTTAGTCAACGATTCTAATACATAGAAATACTTAAATAGATACTAGAATAAATTGTATAAACACCCAGACCCAGAAATACAGACATCTAAATGCTCATCACAGAAATGCCTGCCCCCGTCGGGAATCGAACCCGGGCCTCACAGTTGGTTAGTGTAGTTAGGCGTGTACGCTAGCCACTTGACCAACGAGGCGGTCAAATAGCGGTGATAGTAGATATTATTATAGTGCTAATTAAAGTAATTCTAAAGTCTAGCGGTCTGGCACCGGACTTGACTTCTTGAGGTCTCGAGTTCGATTACCGGGTCGGCCAATAAAAAAAAATAGAAGTGAATTTTCAATTTAAAAAAGAATATTGTTCCCCGGGATTGGACATGTGCCTGATTGCCGATAGGTTAACTATCACACTGTGGGACTTAGTGTCTTCGGCTAGTACTGGGTTCCCTGGTTGTGCCTCTGTCTAACACTTCGGTGATTAGGGGCGTAAATATACGTATTTTTAAACATATCAAAATGATGTACGATGGAATATTGGAAACGTAAATGTATCTATTGACTGCTCGCGACGATAAATTAATATGATGAATTTATTTTAAGCCTTTACCATTGGCTTCACCGTTAGTTTAACCACTGGTTTTACCATTGGCGTTACAATAGACATTTTTACCAAACTAACCATAGTCCGGTGAAGTTGTAAAAACCGCGATGTTAGCAACATGTTAGCCAATTCGAAAATAGAAACCGAAACTGAATTCCGTAACAAAATTTCGAACGTATGTGCAAGTGTTAGCTGCATCTCTTTTAACGAAACTTAATAACGTGTTTTTTCTAAAATGTATGTAATAAATTGCAGGTGAGCCATGCGATTACGCCGGAAAGCCAGGAGTATGCAAAAGCATTTACGAATGTCCAGTCGTAAGGACAAGAGTGACTGTGGATGAAGAGAAACCATTAGTGGTAAATACAATGGATAAGATATTTTCCTTATTTTTTCCAACTTACCCCAGAATTCACATTTACCCCATTTTACTGTATAAATTAATGCAATGATTTTGTGTTTTATAAATAAAAATGTTATGTCATAAATCCATTGTTTCACCTGCGCCAATTCTGGGTCCGGGTGTTTATTAAATTTATATTGATGTTTAAGTATTCCTGAGATTAGTATCGTTGACTACTTCAAACTGATTTAATTCAGTTTGTTTGATTTGTGCCTGGATAAGTTATTGTATAGTTATTTATTTGGCGAAATTATATGTTATTCTATCTAATTTTAAATGTGTTTTGCTTAGTTTTGCTTATTAATCAAGTAAATATTTACTACTTTATACATTTTCCGTAAATAGCTTCCGTTTCCGTAATAGTTTTGTCTATCAAGTTTATCAACTTGATAGACAAAACATATTTTTTTACTATTTCTTAAGAAAGTCAAGATTTCACAAAATATTTTGGAATGCTAATCATTGTTTAGTTTATTTATATGTGTTCTTTGTCTATTACAGATGTGCAAATGGGAAAGGATGACAAGGATAGTTTGCTGTCCTAACGAAGACCTGGCCTTCACAACTGGAATGTTTAAAGATTACTTCAAAGGTACCGACAAAGGCGTTATGAGGTCTACGGAAATGGTAATTATTTTAACATAGGATTTTTTTTCATATTATGTGTGTCTTATTAAAATAATTTTTCGATTTGCCAATGTTTATTTTGTATTCAATATCCTGATTTTTTGGTGTTAATAAGACAAAAAGAGTTGGAATTAAGTTAGCTTAAAATCAAAATATGTAAAACGAAGCCCAAAATTTAGGTGGTCAATAATTTGTATATAATATATTTGTATATTTTATGCACACACCCTCGCAAACACACACCCACCCATACACACACACTTATATATATATATATATGTGTGTGTGTGTTTGAATGTGCCTGTGTGTATTAAGACGGTCCTGTAGCTTATCAAATATCAAGCAGGCGATGACTCACTGCCGGTAACTACTTAGCAACCAATTGGCAACTACCGCCTGAGTGAAACATTCATAATTCATTTATTGTTCGAATATAGGTACATAGCTAGTTGTTACAAATTTGGTTTGAGCTCTATATTCTGCCTATAAGGCGTACAATTGTAAAATTAATACAAATGAACTAATTTGCAGTCAGTATAAATAATGAATTGATTTAATACAATTAAAATGAATATCTTAGAGTTTAAGTACATATCTATTTATCTTATTTTTCGCACAAATTTTACACTTACTTGAAAAGAGATTAAATATCATGTTCTAAATTAATTAATATACACTCACAATTCATAGTATTAATCTAAAATAAAATGTCAAACACATTTTACTAATTCTAGTTGGAAAAAACTTTAACGTACCTAATTGTCTAATCGCATAATATATAAATCTATTAGTTTTGAACAAACTATACTTATATGCTTCTTATTCTTATACTTTGAGTATTTTTGACACATTGTTTTTATACCTAAGAATTTCACGTCATTCGTTTCTATTTCTTCAATTGCTTCATTATTGCAACATTATATTTCATTGACTAAATGTCATATTTTTGTTTTAGGTTTATTTATGTTACTTCTCAATTTTTCATTTATCATTAATCTATTTTGTATAGTGCCCCAATCATTTCATTCTAATATTATAATATATAAACTTTATTTATATTATTACATTTTAGTAGTATATTTGTATCATGTGTTATCTTAGGAAGATATGTAGTATAAGAAACAACAAGGGTAATCATTTTTATGATGAGTATTCAATTTATTCTGGTATCTATTTAATCATATTTTGTATGTATAAGAATCGTTGAACAAAACCAATGAAAATGAAAAAAAAAAGAAAAAAAAATGAAAATAAATTTATTTACAGCGAAAACATAGAAACAGTAAAAACATAAATAGATAATAACAAGATAATATCTTATTAATTATGTATAACGCTGAGAGTTTTTAACATCTTAATCTAACGACGGTCCTCACACTAGGCAAGCCTGTGTCGTGAGGAGCAACTTCAATTACATATTGCTATAACTATTTTCAGATTGGCATCAACTAATCTAAATTACAAAGATTTTAAAAATAATTCAAAGATTACAAATATAATATTTACTTACATTAACCAAACAATTACACTTAGGGCCACATGCACGCTCTATAGAAGTATTGTATGACTTAAACTGTCAAATATATGCTCTGGGCTAGATGCTAACTCAGATTTAAATAATTAACATACGAACGGGCAAGCTATACACAATCATATATTGTGTATAGATAAATTTGTGTGACTTGTATATTATTCATAATATGTATAAAATGATAAAACGTATTCCGAGATTATTTTAGAATCTTTAAAATTGTGATGTTTAAGATAAATGTTTTAATCTAATTTTAAATATTTTATCTTTATTATTTTTTCGCCATGAATTTACTTCTATTATTTTGATGTAACATTCTTGCTTTCTTTTGTACATACTCTATTTTAAAATTTTAACAAAAAACATTATTTATATATTGTTTCTTGAATAAATTACAATACGATAAATTTTTACGATTTTTTTCAAGCATGCAGCTTTTATTGCTTTTTCACCTTACTTTTATTATCCTGAAAATTATTTGTTGTCACTCTAAATTTACGAAAGTAAGGCGTAAAATAACATGAACAATGATCATTTCTTGAAGGTAGCTATATCAAGTGATTAGATCACTGAATACTTAAAAAAAGTATCTTCACCCCATATCCCCGAGGAGTTAGGCAGAGGCACAACCGGGGCACCTACGACTAGTCGAAGACACTAAGTCCCACGATATGATAGGTGGCTTATCGCCAACCGGGCACATATCCAATTCCGGGCAACGTTATTTTTATTAGAAAATTGAAAATGCACAATTTCTAATTTTTGTCGTTGCCCCACCCAGAGATCGAACCCGAGACCTCACGAAGTCAAGTTCGACGTCGGACCTCTAGACCACAGAGAGAGCTAAGCATCTGAAAATTAAATCTGAAATACAATTTGTAAACTTTGTTTTATTTTTCAAACCTACATTTGTAACTCTTTTCAAACACGCTGGTTTTAGAGACTCTTGACACTACTGTTGCCTCTTGACTTTGTTACTGATTTCTGACGCCATAATGACTCTGTCATATTTCGTTATGGAGAGTAGGACAGCGACGCACCTATAACATCTATGGTGTCTATAGGCCACGGTTATATTAAATTAAAAATCAATATTAATGTTATAACAACTTTAATAAAGTCTAATTTTCCTGGTAGTGTTTTCTACTTTTCATAATTTTCGTTTGGCCAACCATGCGCCTGACATTAATAACATAGCATTCCTAGATTTAAATAAAATTGAACTCACATGAACTCATAATATCCCCTCTGTGGTCTAGTGGTCCAACGTCGGACTTAACTTCTTGAAATTGAATCGCGGGTAGGGTAATAAAAAAAAAGAAAAATATGTATTTTCAATTTTCAAATAAAATCCGGTCGGCAATATGCGTGATACTAATCACATTGTGGAACTTAGTGGCTTCGAGCTATGACTGTCAAGATACTTTTATTTTTTTAGGTCATATAATTAAAAAAAAATCTTTTCAAAGCCGTGCTAATATTTGCAAGTAGAACTAGGTGGTTTAATTCTGAACCTACTCGTCCGGGTTTTTCAACCGCCTTGTCATAACCTCACTGTCTGCCATTGTCGTTTTTCAGTTTATATGGTAGAGTAGCCGGAAAACTTACTTACCCAAAATGCTTAACATCTCAGTTCCACAACTAGAAAGATTAGAAAGAAACATAATTTATTAAATTGATAATGCTAATATCATTGCCGGTTGGCTGTAAAATATTATAAATTAAATTGTGGTTGTTATTTATATGTATCTAGATTGGAATTGTACCAAGCACTAACGGACGTATAAAAGCAATTAGCATGGTAAAGCACTTTTAACATTATACATATATTATTTCTATCAGGAGATAAGTCTACTTGTTTACATAAATATAATATCTATTTAAACAGCACCTTTATTTTAATACTCTTATGTTATTAACTTAGACGTGCCGGTATGATGGAAAGCAACCAGTAACTTGCTGCCAAAATCTCCCTGATTACCCCCAACACAAGGAACCGGCGGGCTGTCCCAAATTAAACAGTCCGACAGTGGACTACGGAGATCATCATGCGTCAAAGGTCGTTTGGGAAAGTATGTATTTTAGCGCCATCTATTATTAAATATTAAAACTACATTAACAAGTAATAACCGATATTGATTATGATATAATAACTTAATTTAACTTTAAGGTAACTTGATTTTTTTGATTGATTTAAACTCCAAAAAGGAGGTTACTTATTCGAATGTTTTTTTTTTTGTATATTTGTTACGAGATTACTCCGCTAATAGTCGGACGATTTTGATAGTTCTTTTTTAAACAGATAGGTCATAGTTCCAAGGTGGTCAAATATTAGTTTTTTCGAGATCCGACGAGTGGTATTTCATTTATATTTGATTGTGTGTAAATTTATCACTTATTGTGACGACCTCATCGTAATAAAGTATATATCCGATCTCTCATCATATATATCCTCTTAGCAGAATGTGCGAACGCGTTGTTGTTGTAAAGGACGGCATGACTGTAAAGACACTTTTCGTGACTTTTTCTAAGACAATGGGCCAGCAATGATTTATATCTGCAGTGGCTATCCTTTAATTGTTAACAGAGTTTAAAAAAGGGAGGTTCTCAATTGGGCCGGTATATTTTTTATCTATGTACACCGATTTCTCTCCGACGTTTCTGAACCGATTTACGGAATTCTTTTTTTGTTTGATGCGGAATATTTTCAAATTTGTTCCATAAAATTTTTATTCAGGTAGGACATTAGGCATTTTTTATCTGCTTTCACTTATCCCGATTATTTATTTATATATCTATTCCCGATTTATTTTTATTAAATTAAATCATATCAGCAATAAATTAAAAAGTTTTAAATAAAAATGACTAAGTACGTTAATAAAAACCGATTTCAAAGCTAAAAAGTAAAAAATAATAAAGATTTAATATTATTTATATACTAACTAACTAATAATTATAAGCACCTAAGTATTAAATTGGCTTAGTATATAATTAGTATTAAATCTTTATTATTTTTTACTTTTTAGCTTTGAAATAGGTTATTATTAACGTAGTTATTTTTATCAATCGTTACTATGACATAACGTCCAATTTTTCCGAAGAAAGATGCAACCAAGTTTTACCGACCAGTTTTCCGACTCTTATATTTTTTGTTGACAATTCTTTAAAAGTAAAGACCCATTCTGTTAGCTAGTTCTTCTACTGGTTCTGGTTCGTCACTTGTAACAATATTATAGACTGGGAAAACGACTCTCCTCAATTAAACTTTCCTATATTTTTTCGGTATCACTAAATGCTGTCGTTTTTGGTCTTTCGTTAAATCGTTTCCATCGAGTGCAAAGCTTCTGCACCTTCATTTGCTCATTCCAATGCCTATTTGGTACGAATTTGCTGACAATCAATTCTATTATCAGCCGTATTTAGTTGTCTTAGGGTATCGTTACTATATTTAGTAGCCGCAGTCACCGGCCTACCTTCACGTTTATCGTGATGAAGATGATCTCGTCCACGTATAAATTCTCCGAACCACGAATACACAGAGCTACACTATGGTACTTCATCACCAAACACCAGGGGGGTGATTATGTATCTCAGTTGCCAACTCAAACTCCAAAAGTGTACATCAAATGACGTCATTTGTGTTTGCTATCTCTACTGTATTTCTTTTGGGCAGTGGAGATAGCAAATATAAAACGCGTCATTTGACAGCTATTTGATGTACACTTTTCCATTTTGAGTTGTCAACTGAGTTACACAATCAGCCCCCCGGTCTCTGGCAACTCTTTTGTTAACTTAAGCCACAGGGAAAACTATACTTCTTAAGCCTATCAAACCTATTCCTGTTGCCACAATGATGTTGACATATTCCAGTGCAGATTATAGAGTAGCTGGTAAACTTGCACGATTGCTCCAACATAACGGCTGCAAGACAGCAACGCACCTATAACGTCCATGTTGTCTGTCGGCCACGGTTGCCTTTTAACACGAGCCGTTAGCTTTTGAAGTCAGTTGAATCCAAATTCAATTCCATGTCAATCAATTGAGTTGAAATATATTTTTTTCATTAATTTTCTATAATTCAAAACCACTTAATTTTAAATTGAAAGGGAAAAGTATAGAAATGTATTAAAAATGAACCAATAAAAAAATTAAAAATCCAATCACATTACATTCACCAGTCGGAATCGATTCCCGATGGATGAGGGTGTGATTAATTAACATAAATATGTCTGTATTTACAGGTTTGTTTGCTTATTAAATTAATACTAGTATGCAATAATTATTTACACATGGTAACATTGAAAGGACTGGCCAAATTTTAATATTAGGTGGCATAGGCTTAAATGGCCTATTTATTATTTATGGGTATATTTTAAATATCATTGTCACATTGTTGTATATTGTCTTGGTTGTACCTCTGCCTATCTCTTTTTTATTGTCACATTGTGTTTTTTACTTTATTGTTTTTATTTATTTAAAACAGTTCGCAAAATTGCTTCACTTATTGTCGCGCTACGTCTTACCAGAGATTAGTAAATATAATTGTCTTTGGTCGTACCTACTACGAGTTATAACGTCGCAAGCCTAAATGCGACTGCAGTCGGTTGGAACCAGTTTTTTTGCTTTGTTTACGTTATAACCATGCGTCTTCTATTTTGTATCGGACAAAAATTGTAAATTCTTTTTTTTCTAAATTTTAGTTTTTTTTATGATATTGGAAGGCAAACAAGCAGACGGATTTTCTGATGTGAAGAAATTCACGCCGCCTAGAGACACCAAAGGTGGTAATGGTGCGTTGCCAACCTGAGGCCGGGATGTTAGGCCTCGAGCAAAAGCAAGTTTACCGGCTACCTTACCCTCCGAACCGGAACACGTCATGACGTTATGGCGGCAGGAATGGGTAAGGCGGTGGTACCAATCCGGGCGAGTCGCTGCTAAACTCTACCACCTAGTAAGTTTTTTCATAAAAGGGTTATCGATTCTAAACCATTTCTCAAAATTTGCCTGGAGCTTTAGATGTAGCCTTGTGTGTATTAGTATCGTATTCTGACAGCTATAACCCAAGCATGAAATTTAATTTGGTGTTAGATCAGTTTTGTGTAATTCGTCCAATATCTACTTATTTATCTCATTGTCATCTGGCATTAATTTTAAATTATCTGTATTCCAGAATGCTTAGACTACCAGAAATATGCCAATAAGTGTGTTGCCTCCGAAGAAAAACCCAATGAATTCACCAGGACTAGTACTTGCGGTATACCAACGGATAGGTATAGGATAGCTGGAGGACAACCTGCTGCTAAGAAGGAGTTCCCCCATATGGTTAGTGGTTCTATATTTATCAAATGGTTCTACGAGGTTTGACAGTAAAGTCTTGGAATTTAGATAGATAGATCTTAACCAATCAAGCGACTGAAGCGCAATAATGTTTTCCCGTCTAACGTCCAGCCTTCGTAGCTTCCGTTTTATAATCATACCGAAGTAAAATCATTATACCTACCAAACTGGAGTAGTTATAGTAAAATTAATAACATTAAAATAAAGGTAATAGAATCAAGATTATACTTGTTATATATAAATCATTTAAATCAATCTTTAATATTAACATTGCGATTAATTTACTTCTATTGTTGCCATTGTTTTATTGATTAAATTCAATTGACATTACGATTTTAATGTGTTGTTTACATTTTGTGTTTATAGTGTTGCCTTAACTTAAAATCAATACTTAATCGTATAGAGATTAATTTTAGGTTAATTTCGAAGTTATACTTCTTTTGGCGCATTAGGAAAAAATGATGAGGGTAAATTTTTACAATGCGCGCGCACACCGTCACGTAAAACCGACATGATGAAGTTAGCTATGAAGTTAGCTATAGATAACATTTTAGTTTTTAAAAAGATTTTTATCTTATTACGCTGAAGAAGTAGAACTTCTAACGCGAGAACATAAGTACACACACACACTTTTTTAATGTATAATAAACTCAAAAAATATATTTAAAATTTACAATAAACGAGATTATTTCCGAAAATATATTATCACAATACATTGATGCTACGATTGAAATAACATTGTACCAACTTTAATTTTCTTTTTCTAATAAAAGTAATGCCTTTTTTCTTCCATCTAAACGTTTATATTGACAGTTATTGTATATTTAAGGGTTTTAAAATCGTTTTTTAATTTTTAAATCGAGTAATTAAAAAAGATTCTCCTATAAATTGCTAGATGGCACTTTTACAAATCGCTAGTTGATTGTGAAAATTATTTATTTAGGATAGCGCCCAGTTGAACGGGCCGGGACTGGGCGCATCGCAGCGCAATAATCCACCTAGATCGCTTGCATACATTTTGTATGGAGCAACGCCCACTGTGGCGGGGCGCATCGCCGCGGATTTTCCCGTGGCGGATTTCCGCGAGGCACCCCGCGCGCATACGCCAATGCGGCCTACAGTGACCAAAGATCATGATATCACTGAAAAAAGAGCACTATGGTATTTTAACGCTAAAGTTTCGTACGACAACTACTAGAGGCACCACTTTCCGTACTTGAACTACCAGATGGCGCTACTTTCCATACTTGACGACTTTAATGTCGAGTGGCCTCTCTATTTCGTTGTTCTACTTTAGTTACTCAGTGGTACTCAGTAGCAAAAACCGCCGATGCGATGCGCCCCGGCCCGACACACTCCGCCCCGTCAATAGTGGGCGCTACCCATTAATTGTATGAAAAGTTACGCTTTTGGCTTCGTTCGGCACTCAAGTATAATACGCAGGGTCAGCAATCGTTTTTTGTTGTGCGTGTGGAACAGGCTTTACCAGACTTAAATATTGTATTTCTTATAGTTATACAATGAAGTGGCTCTGACATACGGACTGATAAACAGAAACATGGAATTTATGAGAATTCATTTTGCTATGGAACCCTTGAAATTTTTTTCTTGATACTCTCCTCCTTTGTAGTGAATATTTTGCCTTGCTTAAAATCCTTTTTTTTTCATTCTAGGCTGCTCTTGGTTGTCAAAGCGGCCAGACCAGCAGTGACTTCGACATCGTGTGGGTTGGAGGCGGATCCTTAATCAGTGACAAATTCATTTTGACAGCAGGACACGTACTCGTATCCTTGGAGCAGTAAGTTTTCCGTATTTCCTTTTTTCATACAGGAATTTGACGTTTTGTTTTAATAGCGTCAATTCTTATCCAATAGGAAAGCAAAAAAACAGGTCCCAATGATAAGGAAACCATTTCATTATGTAGTGTTTTTGACCTTAATTAATTTAAAAAAAATCGTTTTTTTAATTTTTTTTATAAAAATAATAAAAATAAATAATACAAAAATCTTTGATTGGTTGCTGATTAATTTCAATTAACTATTATAATACTAAAATAAATAAAATAATCATATGACAAAACCTACTAATAATGTAGCTAAAAATTATCAAGATCATGACAGCTTTCAAATAAATATTCTGCATCGAAACCATTCTTACGCACGCACGCACGCATGCACGCACGCACACACGCACCGACGCACACACGCACACACACGTAATTATGCACGCACGCACGTACTAAAGCTCGCATACATGAACGCACACGCACACCTCTTTTTATTTTTCGGGGATTTAAAGGGTGGACTTACACGTTATTTGCCAAGCCATATTGAATATGAAAACCTAGTTCATACCAACGGCATCACTTGCATTTCAAAGTTACATAGCTTTCACACAAGATCTGAATACACATAACTAAACTATGTCCTTCACCAATCCAAACTTTTTCTGTATTTATTCTTATAACAGAGGTTCAGCAGTTTTGACGTAAATATGAAAAATACACGCAAGCAAACATAGATCTGTATTTAAGCACTAATGTTAATAGGGATAAAAGTTGAAACCTGATTACTAAACCTGTACACCTTTTTTCTGGCAAATAAATGATTTCTTTCATTCTTTTCTTTCTTTACAAATAGTATTAGTAACAATATCAAAAGAGAATAGAACTTCTTCGAGGACATTTCCACATTTTTGTTAAAAGTAAGTATAGTAAGGATCTTCACGCCCATATCCCCGAAGAAGTAGGCATAGGCACAACCAGGGCACCCACGACTAGCCGAAGACACTAGGTCTAAGACCAGAGATTCCCAAACTTATTTCATGTAACGCCCACTTAGAAAATCAGTAATTTTGTAGCGCCCCCTCCTCGTTTTTTTCGTCAAAAACCTCAATAATAACATATAAATGTCTCGCCTGGACTTCAATAAAACCATTTTTCATGTTTGTTTCCCGCCCCTCTCTAGGCTTCCAGCGCCCACAAGGGGGCCATAGCGCCCACTTTGGGAAAGGCTGTCTAAGACTGTGATAGGTGGCAAGCCCGTCGCCAACCGGGCACATATCCAATCCCGAGCAACGTCTTTTTTTATTAGAAAATTGGAAAAACTCATTCAAATTTCTTTTTGTAACCTGACCCAGGAATCGAACCTGGGACCTCATGCAGTCAAATCCGACAACTGAACCGCTAGACCACAGAGGCGTAAATTAATAATAAATCAAATTAAATTAAAATTTATTAATTTATTAAAATTTATAATAAATTAAAATGAATTTGTAAATGTATAATGTTAGTTTTGTGTGATGAATACACATGTTTAAATTTTATTACATGGTTGTTTATCTAATTTATTTCAGTAGTAACACATATTATTTATAGCAGCTTATATTCAGCTACCTACCTACGCAGTACATGTATGTCCTAATATTATCCCAATATTTTTTTTTACATTTCTTTTATTTGTTATGAAAAGTGGTTTCTTATTTTCAGTTCCCTATTTTTTATTACTAACACTATATACTTTTTTCTTCTGGGTTACTATGTTGAATTTATTTAAATATTTTACTATTTACTAGACACGCAGCTGTGTGACAAGCAAAGTTCAAAAAAATATGAATTGGTTTATTTGTCATGTGGAAAGAATGACAGATGAAAGATTGACAAAACAGATATACAATGCGAATGTGGATGGATGTAGGTAC
>NJDC01014258.1:0-11866 GCA_002245475.1 Calephelis virginiensis | reverse complement strand
ATGTCGAACACAGCATTTGAGTCACCTCCGTTAAATTTTTGGATCATTTCTCGGCGTTTCGGAGTTTTTGAGCCTCGGTCAAATTATGCGGTATCCAGCGGGCACAAAGCTTCCTGACCGCTAAATGTTCATGGAGGATTTTGTGCACTTGACTCATACCTATGCCTAGACTTGTCCGAATCTGCTGATAGGACACTCTTTTGTCAGTCTCTCTCATACGCCGCACAACACTGATATTGTCTTCAGTCGTCGCTGTAGAAGGCCGTCCCTCACGCAAATCATCGGTGAGATTAGTTCGACCACGTTTGAATTCATTAAACCAGTTGTAAACTGTGGCACGAGATGGGGCTTCATCGTGAAAAGCCAATCGAAGTCTATCATAACTTTCTTGTTGACTTATATGACATCGAATGTCATAAAAAATCATTGCACGAAAATTTTCTCGGCTTAAATTCATTCTGACGTGCACAGACAATTTTCAATTTGCCGCCAAATCGTAAAACAAATGACAAATGAATGAAATGTATACTCAATATTATTGGTAAAGAGTTCTATTTTCAAAATTTAAACTTATTTTTTAAATATAATGCTTTTAAGTTGCCGGTTCTAAAAACTTTCAGTTTGGCCCTCGTAACCCTTAATCAAATAAATCTGGTAGATACGTTATGCGTGTAAGTTAGATCAAAATTGCCTTTTACACTATCAGAAAAATATTAACAACTAATGAGTTATCAAAAAGTTAAAATCTCCGGGAGCATAAAAAAATATCGTTGAAGCGTAGCAAAGACATGCGCGCTTGCTGCATTCTGACATTCTGACATCCAGACATACTCACAAATTTTCGCATTTATAATATTAGTAGGATTTTTATTCTTGAATAACTGAAGCGAAGCGAGGGCGGGCAGCTAGTAATATTATAAATGCGAAAGTAACTCTGTCTGTCTGTTACGCTTTCGTGCCTAAACCAGTGAACCGATTTCGATGAAATTTGGTACAGAGATGGAATAGACCCTGAACAACATAGGTTACTTTTTATTGCAAAAACATAGTGGAGAATGGGTAAAAAGAGGGATGAATGTTCATATGGAAATTCGTCATTTTTAAAGCTGTAACAGTGAAACTTTGTATTTAGACATTTTGTGATAAACGAAAGAACATAGGCTACTTTTTATCGCAAAAAATGGGGGAGAATGGGTAAAAAGAGGGGATGACTGTTCATATGTAAATTCGTCATTTTTAAAGCTGTAACAGTGAAACTTTGTAATTAGACACTTTATGATAAACAAAAGAACATAAGCTACTTTTTATAGGAACGAAAGGACATAGGCTACTTTTTATAGCGATAATTTAATCAAAAATATACTTATCAACCTTAAAATAAAAAATATAAACATGGAAACGTGCAAAACCACGTCACCGCTAAATGTGTTTAGTATAGACAAATTAATTTTCCAGATTGTTCTCCTAATAAAATGAACGAAAGCAGTTCGTCTATATTTTTTGTAAGAGCTCGGAACCAAAATCTATACTATCTATACTAATATTAAAAAGCTGAAGAGTTTGCTTGAACTTTTAGTGTTAGAAAGTCCATTTATTGAAGAAGGCTATAGGCTATACATCATCACGCTAATATCAATAGGAGCGGAGCACCCATGATAAATGTTTTAAAATCGGGGGATTTTTTCCTATTGAGAGCGTGCGCTGCGTTAACGGTGAAAGTTTCGTAAAAATCATGTATGAAAGAATTGTTCCCCTTTAAAAGTCTTAAAAAAAGTCCGCGAAAGCACATTTCTATCTTTTAAGGATAGCTCACTCTAACCTTTTTCTATGCTAAACAAATTTATTTCAAAATAATGCATTATTTGCGAAGGTTATTTTATAAACACGATGCTCCTTATCCAAAAAATACGTCATTCATCACAAGTATTTAAATTTAAAACAAAATTGTATTTCACATCACTCTATTTGAAAGAATATCTTAGGTGATATCGCAGTTTTAAAATAACACTATCAAATAGAATATAATCACTACGTTAACACTATAGTTTAAAGACTATAGTATGCGCGTGGTTGACTCCTTTTTTTTTCAGAACATCATCGTGTAATACTTTTTAGATGATATTTAAATAAAAATAGAATAAAGTTTGAAGAAGGACGCAGGCCGTTTTTTATCTTAAAATTTAATTAGAGAGTTAAATATTAAATAAATAGACTACGCGGGCGAAGCCGCGGGTAGCAGCTAGTAAGTTATAAATATCAAAATAAATGCATACAGTTGGCCATATAATATACGGTATATCGTGTAGATTCAGCCTTAAGAATACGCTTCTCTCCACCCATTTTAATTTTTATAGGGGATATGACCAGTTATAAATAGGTATATTTGGCTTTTAGGTGTAATATCACAGTGTGGCCCATCTTTAGTTTATTTTGCCGCCATGTGGCCCTTGCTTGCTAAAAGGTTGCCGACCGCTGACATAGACCATACGAATAGCACTTTCGGCTGTCGCTATTATTACAAAACTACCACCGGATTGGTTTCAAAATCAGAAGATCCGACATAAAAAAGGTTCAGCGGGCTTGTCTTTTTTAAAAATTAAACATTTTGGATTCTGGAGCCCTGCACTTACGAGATTTACATTTATGACAATCTTTTGTATGTCAAAAAATGGGAATGTTCACAAGAAAATGTGATGTTCACGATGTAAATACGGGAAATGAAAATACTGTAGCAGTATTCAAAACTTGTCTCTATAAAATTAATTAATCCTATTCGGGTCAATGTATACAACAAGCTGGCCAGTGTTATTAGAGATCTACCTTTAAATAAGTTTAAAACAGTATAAAAGCAAAATTATGTAATAAAGGCTAAAACAAGGAGTTTTGGCGCCATCGAGAGAAAAGATGGTCTAAGTTTTTTCATAGTTATTGAATGTCGTGTTTATATTGAGTGAAATTAGTCAATTTTGGTGGTATTTTGTACAATTTTATTTAGTGAAAGTGCACAAATGAAATAATCATGAAGAAATTAGCGTACTATGTATTTCCTCGTTGCCGCCAAATCTCATTTGATGAGCTTGAGTAATGAGGCCACCACTTAACCCAAGA
Source organism: Calephelis virginiensis (assembly GCA_002245475.1). Taxonomy (NCBI): domain Eukaryota; kingdom Metazoa; phylum Arthropoda; class Insecta; order Lepidoptera; family Riodinidae; genus Calephelis; species Calephelis virginiensis. Next base: position 8,758 of record NJDC01014258.1, on the reverse strand, counting down.
GCCTGACATGACTTTCTAACGACTTATTACTGATGACTAATTATAATTAATTAAAAGTGATATAAAACTTGATGCAAATTTCTACTAGGCTAATGGAAAAATACGTTAACGCCAAAACGTCAAGAAAGAAAAAGAAAGAACATGCTCGTGAATAGAGATATCAATCTCGCACAGCAATTTGTAATGTAATCTGTCATACTTTTTATTTAAGTATTTTTGATAGACTAGTTTATAGTGTAACTATTAGTATTGAAACTATTATTATTAGTATTATGACAAGCCCTCTGAGCTTTTTTTTGTGATATTGGAAGGCAAACTAGCAGACGGATTTCTTGATGGCCGCCTATAGCCACCAAAGGTGGTAATGGTGCGTTGCCAATCTGAGGCCGGGATGTTAGGCCTCGAGCAAAAGTAAGTTTACCGGCTACCTTACCCTCCGAACCGAAACACGCCATGACGTTATGGCTGCAGGAATAGGTAAGGCGGTGGTACCAATCCGGGTGAGTCACTGCAAAACTCTACCACCTAGCCAGATGTCACGGTGTTAGTGACGTTAAGCTTATGTTCGCCTTTTACGAGCTGCCTGGCAGGAAGGCAGATGGTCTGTTCTGCAAAGGAACCCGGACCAATACGGGGTAAAAAGTTCCTTTAAACGTCATAATTCCACATTTTCTGTACAAAAATTGCGCCTTAATGATAAATTGAATTTAATTAACTTGATGGGCGGCTTTTAGATGCGTTTAAAGCAACAGTAAAAAGACTTCTTCTGGCTTAGTAGGTACATTTTTGACTATCACTTTCCGTCTGGATACTTGCATGTGATTGTACGGAGCTATCAGCTACAAACATTTATTTTTTCTGTTTTTTGGTTTGTAAAGATTTTTTTAACAAAAAGTATCTTAATTCCCATATCTCCGAAGAGGTAGGCAGAGGCACAACCAGGGCACAAAAAGATACTAAGTCCCACAATGTGATAAGTGGCAAGTCTATCGCCAACCGGGCACATATCCAATCCCGAGAAACATTTTTTTTATTAGGAAATTGGAAAAACCAAATTTTATTTTTGTTGTCCGACCCGGGATTTGAACCTGGGACCTCATGCAATCAAGTCCTCGCTTTAAAAATGTTATTTTTTTAGGGAACGGGCGTACCAATCAAGATGACTATACATATACAAGTAAATATCGCAGTACGAACGTCTTTAGCGAATGCTATTACTAAGCCCTTTGATGGCAAAGTTTTGCCCATTCTTCGCCTGAAATTGGTAAGTGGAACAAATATTTAATTGAGGAGTAGGTATTTGAAAGCAAAATGTCTAAAAAGTGAAAATCTATATTAAGAACAGGCGATAAAATTTAAGGAAAATTCTCCAAAAATTCGTATTATTCCTGATTTAAATTTGTTGGATAGTTACCTAATACTAGTCGTTTTTTATATACAAGAGGAGACATACGAGCAAGTGGGTCACCTGATAGAAAGTGATCACCGCCGCCCACGGGTATCCGCAACACCAGGAGTATCACAAATGCGTTGCCGACCTTTATGGAATGAGTACGCTCTTTTCTTGAAGGTCCCTAAGTCATAATTGTTCAGAATACCGCCTTCGGTAACTGATTCCAGAAAGGTGTTGTGCGAGTAAAAAAATGTAGATCGCCACGCATGAAGATTATGGGCATGAATACCATCGACCATAATAAATTTTAATATCTTGTTGATAAGAATGCCATCTTCATTTCTCAAGAATAACTACTTTGTTTCCAAACTGTATGATTATAGTTTGTGCGCCATCTGTGATCTTGTATCGTTATCATCAATATATTTGTTTGTGTGTGTCAAATGCGTGTTAGTACGAGTAATGTTTAATTTTAAATAACAATTTTAAAGTCTATTTTTTTTAAATATAAGTGTTCTGCACTTCTCCTACACATAAACTATAAGTGTACCAAATTTTAAACTCCTCTGTCAGCGCAATTTTCGTAAAAAGGGGTCCAAAGGTTTTGCTTCACGTATTAATATATAGATAATTATTCCATAGTGCTACTAATTTTTCTGTTTAGTAGCAAAAATCGGAACTAAACCACTATTTCGTGAATCGTCATTCCGTCACAGTTCCTGAAGCCACTGACACTGAATATGTAATTCCCACAACTACTACTTATTATTTTGTCAGTATGATCGCTATATATTACGTAAATTGTCAATCAAAAATACCAAACGTCACACTAGCGACGTTGTTTATTTAACAGACAAGTTGGTCGCACTGTACCGCTATTTCCATTCCTTGTAATCATTTTGTAATAAATATATCTAATCTAGCTGTTGCCTGCGGCTTCGCTCGCGTTTTCACAGTACCCGTTATGCAATCTAGATTAAAAGTAGCCTATATGTTAATCCAGGTCACAATCTATCTGTGTTGCAAATTTCAAACAAATCCGTTCAGCCATTCGAGCGTGAAAGAGTAACAAACATACACACATCCTTACAAACTTTCGCATTTATAATATTAGTAGGATAGTATCGATTCAGATTAACCTGGCTTCTCATGAAGCTAAGTCCAACACCGGAACACTAGGCCATAAAGGAGATAAATATAGAGGGTTTTCAACATGGTTAACAACTTAAAAAAAAACTTGAAATTTCAGTTACAGTAAGACCCATAAAGCTATTTGAATGCATCCGAACTCTTTCTATTCTTTGAATTGATTCGAGAGTAGGGTTGCCAGCCATACTTTATAATAAAGTATCCTACTTTATTTTAGGTAATTATACTTTATACTTTTACATAAAAATAAAGTATGCAAAAATACTTTATTTTCAACCTTTACTACGATGAGTAAATTGAAATACAAATTATGAAAAGCACAGTTGCAAAATGGCAATATATACCTAGTTAAAAATGCATCTGATAGCTTAACAAATATATAAAAAAAGTTGTTTCTTACCTACTCTCCATTTCCGCCACTTCAGCTTTCACTGAAAGAGTTTTTTAAGTATCTTCACGCCCAAATCCCCGAAGAGGTAGGCAGAGGTACAACCAAGGCAGCCACGACTAGCCGAAGATACTAAGTCCTACAATGTGATAGGTGGCAAGCCTATCGCCAACCGGGCACAATTCCAATCCCGACCAACATTTTTTTTTATTAGAAAATTAGAAAAATCCAATTTTCTTTTTGTTGGCCGACCCGGGATTTGAACCCGGGACCTCATGCAGTCAAGTCCAACACCCGGACCGCTAGACCACAGAGGCGATACTTAAGTTTTAAGAGTTTTTTAAGCAATGTTTTACAATATTCCCTGCAATTTTCTTAGTTTTTGTCTTCACATTATCCTCCTCTGGACAATACAAGCATTATGTGATGGCCTCGAGAAATGAGGATTAATTGTAACAGATGTGGTAACAGATATTATGTTTTTGATGACATATACTTGTATTTTTTTTCTCTTTTAATGTGTATTTTAATAAATGTATTCTTTCTTTCCGTATTAAGTAACAAATCATTTATAGAAAATATTTCTTCGGCTGACTCCTCTTTCGTGATTCTAAAAAATATAATTTTGTTACAGCATTGCGACGAGCCTCCGTCAAATATAATGAGTCTTCTATACCTCTACATATATATTGGACCAGCAGCGTTAATAATAACTGTAATAGTTCTTATTTTATCAGGCCTTATAATTGGAGGTCAAGGAATTATTAGACTGCTTAAGCCAAATTATCAGGTTGTTGAAACAAAAAAGGTTCAACCAACAATATCATCGAACGATAAAAATAGGAAATCACTCAGAAAATATAGTAATGTTAGTATTGATCTTAAAAACATCGCTAATTTGTATAATGATGAAGATTTAGCTAAAGAAGCAGTATTACTATTAGGTATTCTAGATGAAGATTTTGATTAGAGATTTTAGTATTTTTCTGTTGTAATAATACACAACGTATTAAGAATGTAATAAATTAAAAATTTTTGGTGAAAAAGTATTAAATAATGATATTGAAAGAGACTTTAATATCAGAAAAAGAAATAAAAGTAGCCATGACATGAAGACTTACTTTAAAAATTAATATAGCTACCTGGTAGGGACTAAACACATAACCGCGTGGCGGCGCCGCACCGTTAAAACTGGCGCCCGTCGGTTTGCGTTGCGGTGTTGCGTCATATACGTTTCTTTGCCATCGTGAGAAATTTATAGCTTATTTGTTATTAAAATATATAACTCTTTTTTAAATAAATAAATAAATAATGCCGCACCGTAATGCGGTTATGTGTTTCGGCCCGTATATCTTGCCAACAAAGAATGATGCTGCAATCATTTGTAATTAAGTATACCTACTTACAATTTAAAGTCCGTAAGTATTACGATAAAATGTTAATATTTATCCTTGAACATTTTATGGAAGTAAACTATATTTTTAACCAATAACAGAGACAAACATTCAAGACATTTAAATAGAATATTTTAACTCTGCAACCAAAAACTAAACTGACTAAAATGACAAATCCATTTATTAATTTAAATATTTATATGCTTTTTTATTTTTTACTATTTCCCATCTAAATTAGATTTCAATATTGTTATTTTTTATATATATTTTAATATTTTATGTGCACAAGACGTCAATTGTATGTACATACATTAAAGTGTCATTTTTTGGTAACTGTTTAAGTTATTGTTGTAATCTAGGTAGAAATTTGGTGTACATAACAAAAGTACATACAATTTAAATTGTTTGGATCATGCAAGCATAAGCTAGAGTAAAATTTGATAGTACATTGGTGGTAATTCAACTGAACACCATAGTAGGTATATGCTGTCTTTTTCTAATGAAACGAAAATAAAAGAGACGGACCTTTGGTAAATGTGTTAAATGTTATGTCAGATTAGTCCATTGTGACGTTTATAATCAACGTTTTCCGAGGAATAGTTTAAAAGTCGTATAAATCTTGTACAAACTAATCTGAAAGTGCAAAATGTATTTTGTCTTTTTCTATTACTTTAATTAAAAGAAGATGGCAATAACTCAAAATGAGATTGTGCGCAACCAAATAACTGTAACTGTATAAGTGTATTGTTAAAATAAGTCATATATACGAGTTTTGGCGTAATGGATACATTTTTTTGTACAAATTGAGTAACATTGGTCACTATTAGTGGTATTTTATGTAAATTTGTTTAGATAGGAAGAGGTCCCACTGGTGCGTTGCGAAGCGTCGCGTCGCGTCGTTGCAACGAAACTGGTTGTATAGATATATGGAAAGTGACACTGCGACGATGCGCTAATGAGACCTCACCCTTACATCATTGCATGAATTCTTATGCGCGCGCTGTGCAAAGTGAAGTATTCTGTTTTCCCTCGATCGATACCGCCAAATCTCCCTCGATGAGCTTAGGTGAGGATGCCACTGCTTTACCTAAGACCCTAACTTGACAGTCTATGGGCTATGTCGACATATGATTGTTTGGAATCACTTACACTGTTTTACGAAATCGAAGAAAACTTGATGCAAAAAGTTTAATCTTAAGTAATGACAGAACTAACGTCCATATAAAATAAATAAATTGATACTTACCAGTAAAACTTCAAGAAACCGACTTCGATTTCATTAATTAAATCATCTACTTACACAAAAACTAAACATTTTAATATTTTACCTTGTTACATTTCGAGTTTCAGGCATACACTTTGTCTGACGTGTATTATGACCAGGGGCGGCTTTAGTTCATGTAGCGCCCGTGTGTAATGAAACTGACCCGCCCCCCCATTTGCCGTTGTAACAAGAAAGTTTTTTCATATAAATTTCATATAACTTACAGTAATCGCCTCTGTGGTCTAGCGGTTCAGGTGTTGGTTTTGACTGCATGAGGTCCCGGGTTCGAATCCTGGGTAGGGCAACAAAAAGAAAATTTGGGTTTTCCAATTTTCTAATAAAAAAATGTGGCTCGGGATTGGATATGTGCCCGGTTGGCGATAGGCTTGCCACATATCACATTGTGGGACTTAGTGTCCCCGGCTAGTCGTAAGTGCCCTGGCTGTGCCTCTGCCTACCTTTCGGGGATATAGTTATATAATATTTTCCTTAATTTATCTGTTATTTCATATTCTAGACTTGGTAGCTTTGGAACCACCTCGTACGCTCTTTCAAATAAAAAAAATAACAATTTAAATCGATTCAGAAAATATGACGTAGAAATTGATTAAAATACATAAACACTAGGAGTCGAGCGTATAACCTTCTCCTTTTTTTCAAGTCGATCAAAAGTCTGGATATACAGGGTGACATTTAAGTACTCGCCAAATTTTGAGGATAGGTAACACTTTCGATCTAAGAAGTAATTACAAATTTTAATAAAATCAATTTATAAATTTGGTCCCACTCAAAATACAAGATGCTTAGCAAAAATGCAAAGCATAAAACTTGTTCCCACCGACCGCAGTCGCATTCGCTGGCTAGTGATGTCTTTACTCGTACTAGGTACGACACAGCATGACAACAAGTTAAACATTTTTGCGGATTTTTTAAAATACTGTTAATATTGCCAAACTGTAATATTTACTTTTAGTAAATATTACAGTTTGGCAATATTAAAAATGCATTACCAGTTAAGCCTTAATATTTGGCCGATCCTTTCAAAGTAACCCTGTATAAATTGGTCTAATAAAAAACAAAGTTAGAAATATGGTCATAATCAGGGGCGGCTTGACCTATAGTGCAGGGAGTGCAATGCAGGCGGATGGGGGCGCCGCGGCGACAGCTAAGCGCCGTGTCATCATGGTGAAACAATGATACGACAGAAAGGCTGTAACTAATACCATACAGCAAAGTGTAAGCTATACCTACTAATAATATGAAAAAACTGTCTTGTTACGACGGAAAATGGGGGGGGGGCAGGCTTTCATTACACACGGGCGCTACACGAATTAGAGCCGCCCCTGGTCATAATACACGTCAGACAAAGTGTATGCCTGAAACTCGAAATGTAACATGATATTGTTGTGATTACGAAGCATATCTTGTGATAGTTGATGTAATTTATAAAATCACATTTTTGTGAAATGGGGAAGGGCTATTTTAAGCTTTAATTAATATAAGAATTTTAAAATATAATTTGTTTATCTTTTGTGGCTTCTAAAACTATTGTTGGTATTCACTGGTGGGAGTGTGCTGTCTCTCATTCGACAGACTGCTGTCCAGGATCCACCGCCTCGATTCCCCTAGTCGCCATAATGACATATCGTATCATATTTCGTCCGGAGGGCAGGGTAGACGGAGCCTTGTACAATAGCTTTTTTTTCATGATATTGGAAGGCAAACAAGCTGACGGATTTCTTGATGGTAAGACATTCACGCCGCCTTTAGACCCTTAGGCCTTGAGCAAAAGTAAGTTTACTGGCTAACTTTCCCTCCAAACCGGAACACGTCATGACGTTATGGCGGTAGGAATAGGTAAGGCGGTGTTACCAATCCGGGTGAGTCACTGCGAAACTCTACCACCTAGTCAGATATCACGGTAATAGTGACGTTGAGCCTATGCTCGCCTTTAACGAGCTGCCTGGAAGGAAGGCATGGTCTATTCTGTAAAGGAGCCCGGCCCAACACGGGTCTGACATTTCGGTCATAAAACAGTGACGCACCTGTAACATCTATGTCGTCTATAGTCCACAGCTATCTTTTCAGGAGTCCATGGTTATCTTTCCCATCAGGAGAGCCGAGTGCTTTTTCGGTTCTGCGTGAAAAGATGAACATAATTCTTATTAATGTGGGTTTTTTCGCTGACCTCTCAAACAAAACACCTAAATCTACGGTATAAATTGTCTTACGCAAAAATGACGAGTCCCCTCATCGCATTCATGCATACAAATATATCCATAGTTGAAGAGCGCGTAAGAGAAGAAACCTTAGGCTAAGAACTCACGGAGCGGTTTTAACCCGCGCCTGCCGCGGTCGTGGAACTGCGGTTTTATTTCAAAATTCACGAGACCGGCAATTTGTACGGCCACAAAGTGATGGCGGTTGAAATCATCGCCCGCACACTTGTACGATTCCACCGGCAGCCGACTGATGCCGCGGGAACCGTAAGCAACGGGCGCTACAGGTGTAAAACGCGTTGTGAAATTTGCTCCTACTATTTGCATATAAATCAACATTGTACAGAAGCCACGGTCCCGCAAACGTTGAGTTCTTAGTTTTACAATTTGTATACGGCGCTATTCTCGCTAGCGTCCTCGTCAATCATTTTGTATGAAAACTTTGCATAGTACCTCTATTGGTAACTAAGAGAACTGCGTTTTAGACGAAGAGCACTGTAAATTACGAAACGTAATCAGCAAGTTATGGCAAAGGCTCAGTTGTATTTTTTCAGAAAATACACCGGATACCGCTCCGCTGTGCGGTGATCTAGATTTTATCTTTTTACTGAAAATCTTTATTTCTATCAGATGTAAATAAGCCTTTATTTTGCTAATTCCGCATAAGCAGTGCAACTGTTGTGGCAAACAATCCTCCAAATGACACAGAATGTGACAAGCCTAACTAACGTTCCCACCGCCGACCTCCGTAACCAGAACACGAATAAAGGAAGAACTCAGGACGCAATATAAATTGTCACGTCCTGCGCATGTGACAAATGACAAGTTATGTGTCATTTGGAGGATTATTTGCCACAACAGTTACACTGTTTCCGCGGAATTTGCAAAATAAAGACTTATTTTACATCTGTTATAATGGGTTTCCGCAAAGTAACGCCTTATTCAATAAAA
>NJDC01014253.1:26056-40478 GCA_002245475.1 Calephelis virginiensis | reverse complement strand
GGCGCGGATTTTTGTTACTCAGTACCAAAGTAGAGCAACGAAATAGAGAGGCCACTTGATATTAAAATCGTCAAGTATGGAAAGTTGCGCCATCTAGTAGTTGTCATACGATCTTCAAGTATGGAAAGTGGCGCGTCTAGTAGTTGTCGTACGAAACTTTAGCGTTAAAATAGTGCTTTTTTCTTAACAGTAATACAGTTGCCAAATCAAAATGGAAAAGTGTACATCAAATGACGTCAATTATATTTGCTATCTCTATTGTATTTCTGTTGGTCACTTGAGATAGCAAATATAAAATACGTCATTTGACAGCTATTTAACGTACACTTTTCCATTTTGAGTTGGCAACTGAGATACACAATCAACACCCTGATTTTGGCTACTTAATAAGTTGGTTAATAAGTATCACAGAGAAGAAGGCAGAAGCATAACCAGCGTACTCACGATTATCTTCACTCCCACAATGTATTAGGTGACACTTTTACAATCCCGGGCAACCTTCGAAAATTGAAAAAGCACATCGAATTTTAGTATTGTAATAAATACCAACCTAAGTAAACGTCTTCATGCCTATATCCCCCCAGTTGTAGGCAGAGACACAACCAGGGCATCTTCGACTAGCCGATGACACAATGAGATAGGTGGCAAGCCTATTGCCAACCAGACACATATCCAATCCCGAGCTACATCCCTCTTATTAGAAAATTGGAAAAATCCATATTTATATTTTTTGCACGACCCGGGAATCAAACACGAGACCTCATGAAGTTAAGTCCAACAATTAAACCGTTAGACCATAGAGGCGATTAACATTGTAATAGGTTTAGAATGTTTTTTTAGATTTTTTTTTTTGAAATAAAAACTTCTTTAGCGGCGTTTCGCACTTTTTTTGGAATGGGTAAAAACTTCCATATTTTGCATCAGGAGACGTGACCTGTGTGCTTAGTGTGAGTTTTTGAAATTATTTATCGCGTTTACGTTTAACGGCCTTGATGTATGGAGTTATTGTCAGCGCCTCTAGCGGATAGTCGAAGCAACAAAATTATTCCATACATTTGGATCGTTCAAACGCAAACACGGTAGTAAAGTCTAGTATCTCGCGAATATTCCTAGTATTATTATTTTTTGCATTTTTTATATAATACTAAATATTTTAAGTTTTATATAATCCTGTCGAGAGTTAAAAAGAAAAACCGAGACACACTACTTTGTCAAAAAGCAAATGAAAAAAAAAACTTAAAAACTACTTGCCAGATCTTAATTACGTTTACAAGGAATCGCCTTTTACGAATGATAGAAAACCTTAAATGGTCGTTCGTAATGAACAGAATAAATTCAAACAAACAAACATACAATAACTTGTAGGTCAATAATGACCCTTTTTTATTAGAGTCGGTTTAAATATATGTTTATTTTAATATACTTTATTTTGTGTACGAATGAAATACCTACTGACTCAATCGAATACTTATTTTACTATTACTTTGGTTTTAATTATTTCGTAGTGCTAATGGTGTTGTATCTCATTTTGTTGCTAGTACTGTGTCAAGTCATTAACAACTGGAAACTAGTATTTTCTGTCTACCTTCAGTTATCTAAGCCATGTTATTATGTTTGAGAATAATTACTTTGCCGTAATACAGTTCCAAACTAGTACGGAAGGTAAAGGTTTTCTTTTCTATGTGCCAAATCGCACTCAATTAATGTAAATTTAAGTTCATTAACTGTATATTAGGCAAAAATTGTATAACAGTAAGCACAATAAAAATTTATTATCCTATTAATATTTCGCATTTATAAATGCGAAAGTTTGTAAGTATGTATGTATGGATGTTTGTTACTCTTTCACGCTCGAATGGCTGAAGGGATTTGTCTGAAATTTGGAAGACAGATAGATTGTGACCTGGATTAACATATAGGCTATTTTAAATCCCGATCGCACACCGGGTTTCTGTGAAAACGCGGGCGAAGCCGCAGGTAGCAGCTAGTTATTATTAAAGTAAATTCGTGCGAAACTCACACTCAGCACACTGATCGAAAATTCGTAGAATGGCCCAGGGCGCTTGCGCCAATGTACTTGTTGTCATGTTTGTGTACGATAGCGCAATAAATTTCTAAAATTCTACCACATAAGTGATAGTACTTTCATACTGATAATTAAAAACGGATAATAATAATAAATATCCCTGGACAAGTTACACAAATTGAATCTTACCCCAAAGTAAGTAAATTATACGCTTGTGTTAAGGGTGTTAGTTAGATTCTAAAACATAGAAATACTTAAATAGATACCAGAATAAATTTAATAAACACCCAGACCCGGAAATACAGACATCTAAATGTTCATCACACAAATGCCTGCCTCCGTTGGGAATCGAACCCGAGCCTCGCGGTTGGTCTATGTAGTTAAGCGTGTGTGTACACTAGCCACTCGACCAACGAATGAAACAAGATTTTCAACATTTATATTATTCCATGTAGCTTAACGCGAGTTGTCAGAACATCCAGCCAGCAAACATCAACTGCTCGTGTAACCTAGAGCGTCTGGAGCTGATGGGGGATAACGTCACCAGCCTGGTGGCGGTGGACTGCTCGCAACGACACCTCAAGGAGATGCCTACAGACCTGCCGCCCAACACTGTGAAGTTGAACGTTTCCTATAATAATGTGAGTTTGCATTGAAAAATGGACGAACACATACGCATTTACACTCACAAAAGAAGTGCAGTAGTACTGTAGTACACTACAGAAGTACAGTAGTAATAATACGGATTAGATAATTATTACATTCGAAGTTAGTTGTTAATAATATGAGTTGTTTATTATTTACTTACAATATTTGATATTTTCTATAGTCGGCGCTTGGTAAAACTTCCATATGTTCATATTTTTAAATGAAGTAACATTTGTACTGTTTTACGTATCACTTATAATTTATTATTTTATAAATAGCCTACCAGTAGGCTATTTATAATACAATACAAGTGTTTCTTCATTTAAAAATGTGACTTACAATATTGTTGTAAAATTTGCATACCAGTTACTAGTGCAGTAAAGTAGGTGAAAATGTAAAAGAAAAAAACACAAGACCTTTAATTTATACCACTTCAAAGCAAATAAAGACTAACATTATTATTATTATCATTTATTTTCATTATCTCTTATTTTCTACGTTTATATATTTAACATAAAAAAAATATAACCATAAAAACAGATTACCAAAAACGGTGGTCTTAAAACTAAACCATCAGTGGTCAGGGCGACAGACTGAGGAACCTCCGCACAATGCGTGCCGTCCCCAAAACCGCTGCCTTCTGAATCCGGCCCTTAACCCAGGGTTGCAGAGCGAGTCTCTTAAGGTGTTGGTCGAGACTCTTCGCTATAAGACCGTTTACTGACAATTGTTGTTGAATCAATATCCCATATGTCGGTTACCTCGTGAGCCAAGTCTATGTATTTTGACATTTTTTCCTTCTCAGCTCTCACGAGGTTAATGTGACATGGGACAGTGATATCAACAAGAAAAGCCCGGCTAATCGATCTACCAGCACGATGTCAGGCTTATTGGCGACAATAGTCCTGTCCGTGATGACAGACCGGTCCCAGTAGAGCTTTGCATGGCTATTTTCAAGAACTGGCTCCGGTGTATACTTATAGTAAGGCACTTCAAAACCGACAAGTCCTTATCGAAGAGCAAGTTGCTGGTGGATTATCTTGGCTACTTGGTTATGCCTGTGCAAGTACTCGCCGTTGGCAAGATGAGAACAACCGGAAATATTATGTCTAATGGACTCACCAGGACGATGACACGCTCGACATATGTCAACTGTACCATCCCTCATGATGTATTTCCGATAGTTATTCGTCTTGACAACCTCATCTGCAATTGCACAAGCAAAACCTTCGGTTTCACCAAAGAGATCACCAAATCGTAACCAAGACACCGATGCTTGTGTATCGACATCAGGCCCATAAAGTACCTAATAAAATCGACCATGTAGTTCTTTGCTCTTCCATACGTCCAAGCGATCCTGACTGCTAAGTACCACCGGTTTATGCCAGTTCTGTTATTATTATTATTATTACTATTTAAATTATGAGCTTCGGCTATATTCGCCAAGCTTCGGAAATCCGAATGTATTTTAATGATATCTATATGCTATTACATAATTAATCATTTCGCTTAAATTTAATTTGTAAAAAGAGTAAAAAATGTAAAGCCGAAACGCATAATTTAAACAGTAGTACTATACGTGCAAGTGTACGCAAACTCACACACACAAGAATAACAAATTATTGTATATTTCAAGCAGGGTGGGTTCAAGATTATATATAAGCCTGTATCCTTCAATCGCAATACCCTGTTGTAGAATCTTAATAAAAATAATAAATCAAATTCCTACTTAATGTTATGAATGTGAAATTCTGTCTGTTTGCTACGCCTTCACGGTTAAACTGCTGACCGATTTTGATGTATTTATCATTTTTAATTATTTATACGGGATACTCACGATATATTTTTATTTTATTTGTCGATTTTTAGGCCTCGTTACATAGGCCGTGGTCACGACTGGACCATGCAACTAGTCCGAAATATCGACAAATAAAATATATGCCTGTATAAATAACAGATGTGAAATAAGCCTTTATTTTTCTGATTTCGCGTAAACAGTATAACTGTTGTGGCCAATAATCCTCCAAATGACACAGAATGTGACAAACCTAACTAACGTTCCCACCGCCCACCTCCGCGACCAGAACACGAATAGATTCCGAACTCGGGAAACAAAACTACTTGTCACGTCCTTCGCCAACTTTGTCGAAGAACTCCCCACAGAGAACACTGTGATAATGGATTGCCGCAAAGTAACGCCTAGTGATACAATAAAATAACCCGTATAAATAATCAAAAATGTTAATAATACGCGACGATTTAAATTTAAAATCTTTGATGTAATTTCATACGCATATAGTGAAAGACATACAGTTCAATTACAGACTACTGATTTTTTTTCAAAAATCAACCCCAAAGGACAATAAAGTGGGATGAAAGTCTGTATAACACATTCTAAGCTGACGAAATTGCAGGTAAATAGCTAGTTTATATATAAAACGAAACCTAATCAGGAGATATGTGGCAGATAACCTCCCTGACGCCGGTAGCCGAGTCGAGCAGCTACGCTCACTTGCGGCAACTGTTCGTCGATCACAACGACATCGAGCACATCGTCGAACTAGAGGGCACCAAGTTCCTTGACAACTTCTACATATTCTCCATCAGCCACAACAAGCTAAAATCGGTCAGTTATGGATCAATAATTGCTCTCTAACTAAATGCTACAGTTGGCGAACTCGAATTGGTACCACCGCCTTACCTATTCCTGCCACTATAACGTCCAATGCTTGCCGTTGACGTGTTCCGGTGTACCGGGTACGGTGTACCCTCCGTGGGTGAGGTATCCGGTAAACTTACTTTTGCTCTAGGCCTAAGATCCCGACCTCAGGTTGGCAATGCACCATTACCACCTTTGGTATCTCTAGGCGGCGTGAATTTCTTAACATCACGAAATCTGTCTGCTTGTTTGACTTCCATTATAATAAAAAACTAACATACTGTGGTTGTGTACTGTATATCGTATCAATAAACATAATCTCAGATCAATTATGTATTTATTATTATATTAATTAGGTAATTAACTATTTATTTTAAAAAGTATTTTGTTTAGTATATTTGATATTTTCCATCGTCGGCGCTTGGTAAAACTTCCAAATATTCATATTTTTAAATGAAGAAAAACTTGTACTGTTTTACATATCATTTATAATTTATTATTGCATAATAGCCTACCGGTTTCGCTTATAAGCGACAAGGGTAGGCTATTTATAAAAAAACAGTACAAGTGATTCTTCATTTAAAAATATGAATAACATGTTAGGATTTTGGCCTATTTACCTATTGTATAAACTGTCACAATTTTCAACCTAACCAGTCAGGAAAAGAATATATAATTAATTACGTTTTAATATTTTGTGGAAAAGCACAAGTGTTGTGCAATAAGCGTGTGCAATGGAATTCAACTGGATAGTACAAAATCTAAAGCAATAGTGCACATTCCAGATCCAGACGTACGTGTTGGACAATCGTTTCGGAGCAGCTTTCGCCGTGACGGTGCTGGTCGCCGGGAACCCGATACACTGTGACTGCAACACGGAAAAATTGCTTAAGGTAAAATATTTTTATACTAACAGTTTCACGCAGCTTCGCCTGCGTAACTTGGCTTCTACTGCACCGATTTTGATGAAACAAAGCCTATGTCACTCAAGGATAATGTAGCATTCTAAAGGTGAAATAGTTGTCCAGTAGTTCCGGAGCCTATTCATTTCAAACAAATAAACAAAAAATCAAACATTTCCTCTTTATAATATTAGTATGGATGGATGGTATAGATGGCCTCTGTGGTCTAGCGGTCCGGGTGTTGGACTTGACTGCATGAGGTCCTGGGTTCGAATCCCGGGTCGGCCAATATAAAGATTGGATTTTTCTAATTTTCTAATTAAAAAAAAAATGTTGGTCGGGATTGGAATTGTGCCCGGTTGGCGATAGGCTTGCCACCTATCACATTGAGGGACTTAGTATCTTCGGCTAGTCGTGGGTGCCTTGGTTGTACCTCTGCCTACCGCTTCGGGGATATGGGCGTGAAGATACAGTATAGATGGATGGAAGACTGTTACAGTTGAGAAGATTCAAGTAAGCAACGCCTTCAAAAACTTAAATTATAAACTTAATAAAAATGCATAACATCCCAAACCCTGGAAACGCAACGTTAAAATCTTGTAACTGTAATGTAACTATTACTATTGAAAAAGACAAGCCCGCTGAGTTTCTTTCGCCGGATCTTCTCAGTGTGAGGCCGCGATTCTGATCCGGTGGTAGTTTATAAAAATTTCGCGCACAAGTACCACTTGTATGGTTCACGTGAATAACTACTTTTTTTTATGATATTGGAAGGCAAACAAGCACACGGATTTCCTGATGGTAAGAAATTCACGCCGCCTAGACACCAAAGGTGGTAATGGTGCGTTGCCAACCTGAGGCCGGGATGTTAGGCCCCGAGCGAAAATGAGTTTACCGGCTTCCTTACCCCCCGAACCGGAACACCGGAAGTTATAACTGCAGTAATAAGTAAGGCCATGGTACCAATCGGGGCTAGTCGCTGCGATACGCTATCTCCTAGTCAGATGTCACGGTGTTGTGACGGTGAGCTCGTCTTTCACTAGCTGCCTGGCAGGAAGGCAGATGGTCTATTCTACAAAGGAGCCCGGACCAACACGGGGAAAATGCAGCCGAACTGCTAAAAACCGACTTCAAATTCAATATTACGTCGTCTCTATAAATTGAGGATTTTACTCCATTTGGGATTCCTTTATCAGAGCCAAAACTGGTGGCTATGGGACAACCTCAGAAGTCGGCTTTATATGATAGAAAAATAAATAAATGTCCCTGGACAACAATTGACACGAATTGCATCTAACCCCAAAGTAAGCAATTTAAATGCTTGTGTTATGTGTGTTAGTCAACGATACCAATACATAGAAATACTTAAATAGATATCAAAATAAATTCGGTAAGCACCCAGAGCCGGAAATGTAGCCATCTAAATGTTCATCACACAAATGCCTGTCCCCGTCGGGAATCGAACCCGAGTCTCGCGGTTGGTCAGATATTTTTTTCACATGAGAGTCGAACATATAGCGTCCAGGTATTTTTAATTCCGTTAAAATACTCTTGAACTCCCCTTTGTGGTCTAGCCGCCCGGTGTTAGAATTGACTCCATGAATCATGGTTCGATCTTCGGGTCAGGCAACACAATTTTCTAATGCCTATATATTTTGGGAAATGAGCTTGAAGGTACTTTTTTACTCGTTGATTCTGTTGAAAAATATAATTTACATTGTAATGTATATTAAATTAATATAATTTGTATTTACAGCCCTGGTTGTTAGAGAACTACAAAACCATTCCCGACTATAGGAGTCTAGAGTGCGAGAATAATATGGGCGCCGTAGTCGACCTAGTGGAATCTCGAGTGTGTCACACTCCTAGAGATTGGACTGACTACATCTACTACATCATCGGCCTGGAAGTCCTAGTAATCGTACTCCTAATCAGCAAAGTTTCTTACGATTACTGGGTGTTTAAAACAGCTGGATACCTACCCTGGCCCGCGAATAAAATGCCAAGATTGCCTTGTGATTGGTTGTGTGAATGAAATGGGACTTAATGATTGGTGTAAGTCAAATGTTATTCATGGGGATTATTAAGAAATCGTAGCACGCGACGTTATAGCAAACTACTACTTTTGAATATACTTATTTGGAGTGGTTTGAGAGGTTTCAGGACCAATCAACAAATAAGTACTGAGAAAATAACGTGTATAACTGTTTTTTCTGGTTCTGCTTGAGCTTAGTTTTCTTTTTCGTCACATTTCTGTATCCAAAGCATTAAGATTTTGCGCTTGCGAATCGACCAATCAAATGTGAGTAAAGGGTGAAACCCGTAAACGTTACGTAATTAAGTAGGTACCAAATACAAATTAGTTTTATCCCGTTCGTAGTTGACTAACAAAGATTATATAAATACTACGTAATAAGAGGCGGGACTTTCATAGATACATAGCAAACCCGAATTTAGTATAAAGTTTACTTAAAGTGACATATGACACTTGACAGATAGGCATAACCTGTTTAATTTAAAAGTAAGTCTAAATGCATTCAGATTTAAGGCAACTAGTTTCATATGATTTAGGTGAATAAAAAACATATCAAACTTAATTCTTTTATTTTTTTACATTAATGTTGCGCCAAACTGGTCGACTAACTTTTCTGACGAGGATTTGTACTTTAAAGCCCGCCAACAGCGTTCTGAATAAACGCTACGGAAAGATCTAGAAATCAAAGATATTCTATTTTCGAAAGATGCTAGGCGGTTCATAGATTTCTCATGGTTTTGGGTCATGGATTTGGCGTTCGAAATTTCGTTTCAATTTTTCTTTACGGAATTGTTCCGAACGTATATACCTTAAAACTAAAGTGCCTTAGAGATCATTAGTATATTTTTACATGACATAACGTTATCCCACTTGAAGTCGAGAAAATAGAAAAGGACCAATATGCATATTGAGATGACAGTTTGATACATATATTATTATTTTTATAAACGAAGCAATCGTATAATGCAATAGCTAATGAATTACTATCTAATAATATGTTAAAATAAATTTACATTATTTTAAACATCAAGTATATATTTTGCGGTTCCGCGTTCAAATTAAGTGCTCTTAAATTTCATCTTTGACTTATTACATCGATATAATATGTAGGTATATTTTAAAAATACAGAATGGTAATGTAGAAACGGACCTTACAAAATAAAAAAATTAAGTTGTAGTTTGTTTCTTTCTTTTTTTAGGTATTGGCCTTCACGTTAGTATTTTTCCATTAGTCAAGTAGAAATTTGCATCAAATTTTAATTCAATTTTAATCAATTATAATTAGTCATCAGTCATAAGCCGTCAGTAAGTCATGTCTGGGTCTTGAGTAAAACGGTGGCTTTGTTACTCAAGCTCGTCTATTGAGATTTGGCGGCAGCGAGGAAATACACGATACACTAATTTCTTCATGATTACTTCATTTGTGCACTTTCACTGAACAAAATTAATCTAATTCCCACCTAAATTAATTAATTTCACTCAATATAAACACGAAATTCAATAACTATGAAAAAATTACGACCATCTTTAATCACGATGGCGCCAAAACTCCTCTAAGTTGTAGTTTGAGATGCTATACGTCGTCATAGCACAGACTACATAGCATAATAGTAAATAGTAAAAGTAAATAAATTGCAAACTTTTATATAAACTTACTACGAACGGGGTTTATAAAAATAGCGTTTCTGAGTTTAATTTTAATTTTGTCGTTATTATAGTAGTGGGCATGTAGTATTAGGAAAAAGAGAGGCTTGAACTTTTTTTAGCTATATAGGTACAAAATATACTTAGTTTAAACTTAAGTGTCAATACAATATCTTATAAAAGCTATTTTCTGTTTCTTTGTTTTAGATACTTATGTTAAGGTTAAATTTAGTTCTGTTGAGCAAGAAAATATTTGGGCAGCGTAATATTAATTGTTAGGTCTCAGATGCCCAATTTATGTTTGCCTGATGTGTTATTATTATTTAGTTGACTAGTTATTCAAAATACGTTTTATTATTTCATTATGATAAACAAACCCTATGTTATTTTAATTTTAGAACTTTTTCAGAGCTTGGGAATTTTGTAAAGTTTGCAAGTAAAAAAAATTTCACCTCAGGGTCGATTCCCTTGAGCTTCTGAAAATCCTAGTATTTAATGTGTTGAAACTTTTTATCTTTTTATATTCCTGTCAAATGTTGTTTTTCGTTTTTAATTATTCTTGATAAGTTTTTTATAAGTGCCATAAATATCAAGCACGTTTGTAAAAAAATATCTGATACAATGAAATTTAGCACCTGGTTTTGTAATGTTTATAAATTGCTTTTCGATTGGTATAACTCAATATTGACATAAGATATGAACATGACTCGAAATTTCCTACGTTTTGTGTATAAATAAAAGTAGCTAAGATGAGCAAAATTATTAAAATACTAAAACTATATTTATTTAGCTATTTCGTAGGATGAAAAATAATGTGCAAGAATTATTTTTTTAGAAAATGTCAGAGCTTTTGCTTAATCTCTTTATATTAGGGGTTGCTCTGATTGTTTTATTTAAAAAGAACACATCCTAATTTAAATGTGTAAAAATGAACCAAAATGTATATTAAATAGATCTTATATTTTGTATAATTTATAAATAGCGCCTATTTTTGTATATAATTGCATTGAAGACTGTATATTTTGTATGTTTTTATTTGTAAAAATAAATAATAAGACATAAAACTGAGTTAATTTATTTTTAATATAGTCTGTTCTTTCACTGTAAAACAGGGCTAATTTTTTTTAATAGCTCAAGTCTTTTTTTTTGTACATAAACTGTCCTATAAATAAACACGGAATAACCATTGACCTCTACGTGCATGAACATGAAATACTTTACATTATATATATTTACATTATAAGGCTGTCCAGAAAAAGTAGAGTATCGATATCGATACATGATCTGTTAGTGACGATTGAAAGTTAAGTTGAGGTAAATATATAAGAATTAATATTTACCTACCGAATGAAATTGCAACTATTAACTTACTTACTTAGTGCTACTCAATTGGATTATAAATAGGGAAATGTAATGAAAAGAAAGAAAGAATATTTATTTACTTTTGACGAGCACATTTTTTCACATTGTGATGTGCAAATATGTTTATTATTTATATAAGTTAACTATTTATATTTATGACAAGATTTATTATCATTACAAAAAAAATATATCAGATTACATTCAAACCACTTTCTTTACTTTAAAGTGAACATTTGAAAAAAAATTTATTACGCTAGACTGTGATTGATAATTTCAATGGCAATTAATAATGGATAATTTCTGGGAACGTAAAATAAAATATCGACAATTCTAATAGCGCATCACTATAACATGGAACACTAAATATGGCGTTCTTGGCAAGCATGAGAATTGTCATGACGTCACTTTAAATCGACGCCAAAATGAGCATAAACAAAAATGTCGTTATCTCTTTCGGCTTACATATCAACATTTGTTAAAAAGAGACAAAGATATGTTGTTAAGTTATATGTCAATTCCAACGGTATTTATACAACTACATTTGCAATAGAACATTGTTGCGCTTCTTTATATATTCTTATTTCTATGAGAATAACATGGTCGATCTCATAGATTTAGAATGTACTAAATCTATGGTCGATCTAGTATTATAGTCTATGGCTATGTGATACAGACTATAACATCCACTTAATTTTTCACCTACGCTAGTCCAGTGTTTATTAATGAGACGGTTAAGGCTTGACTTGCAATCATTATGGAAATTCCTATATTCTTCTGTATTCCTACACACATCTGATATACATAAGCGAAAAAATATTTACTCATTAATCACGAAATCTTGCTAACTGTTGAATAATTAAACTTAAAATTAGATAGAGATGCAGTTTATAGACACGACATGATATCTAAGATTAATTGTACTATAATAATGGTAGCTAAATAACCAGAACTGAAAAAGGAATGAGGCATCCGCCCTGTATTACAACTCATATCTTGATAAAAGGGTTTGACATCTCTAAATAAACTCTACACTACTCGGGGTGAGCCTCGCGTTATACCACGAACCGCAGTTACTGCTTAGTAATGTTTGTTAGAAATACTACGCCTTTGGTTTCGTTAAGCACTAACGTTATACCAGAGATTAGTAGATTGTCTGTGGTAAGGGTCAATGACTGTTTCTCGCTGTGCGTTTGGAACAGACTGTACATGTTGTTGGTAAAGTATGGCGTGGATGGGGACTTTTCAGCCAACGAGGCAGCCAAATTCATAGCACTGACAAGAAATTCATCTGCTCATCTTCAGAAATTACTTTTTATGTTTACACTTAGAAGATCTAAATTTATGGATTTATGTAATTGCTTTAATCACCGCTAGAGGTGCTGACAATGTCCCCATAACTTTAGGTTGTCTACACGAACTATATAGTTACTAACCTTTCAAAAACTCAAACTTATGCAAAGAAAATTAAAACTAAAATAAAATCATAAAAAAACTAATATTCAAAATGTATTATTTATTAAAAGGCTTAGAAAACTTTTTCTTCTTTTGACTTTTTTCGGATACTTTTAGTTTAACATTTTTATTTTTGTGTTTCTTTTGCTCTTTCGATAACTTATTTTTCAATTTAGGACTACCACTTTGCACTTTACCACTAGTCTTTTGCACATTGTGAATTTTATGAGAATTGTTTTTCACTTTAGGACTTTTTTGTAACACATTGTTTTCCACTTTTCTTTGTTTCTTTTTCTTACTGTTCTTGATTTCTGTCGTGTCTTTCGTATCGTCTGTTGTACTTTTATTTTCCAGTTTCCTCCTGAAAAAAAAGGATTTAATTGTAGGTCATTCACCTAAAGAAAACAGCAACCATATGAACCTAGCAACGCTCCATACCTAAATCTCAAACTTTCTATGATTTGATTGAAAATAGATGTTGCTTGGTTAATGACGTCAAAATAAATGAGATATTTCGTATTTGTGATATTTCGAACACCTAAATGACTGAACGAGGTTTGCTTTAGAAACTTGCTTAAACTATCCATCCGATACTGACAGTTGTCGTCCTCGTTTTTCGAGGGTGACGAAATATTTGCGCCTACACCATAGTCATGAATTTTCCAACCTTACTCTAAATGAAAAAGTAAAGTAAACTATCTTCACGCCCATATCCCCGCAGGGGTAGGCAGAGGCACAACCAGGATACCCACGACTAATCAAAGACACTAAGTCCCACAATGTGACAAGTGGCAAGCCTGTAGCCAACCAGGCACATATCCAATCCCGAGCAACATTTTTTAATTAGAAAATTGGAAATACCACATTTTATTTTGGTTGACCGACCCGGGATTCGAACCCGGGTCCTCATGAAGTCAAGTCCAACACTTGGACCGCTAGACTACAGAGGCGTTTACTCTAAATGAAGCTTGAAGTATTGTATGTAAGTTTGTCAGATAATCAGCCCTCGAAAGCGAAAAGCGGCAGTGACAAGCATTGACGTTTCGAAAGCAGGAATAGGGAATGCAGTGAAATTAATCCGGACGAGTTGTTACAAAATAAAGTTAGGTCTGGTCATCGTGTTATGATGAGTAATCCAACGCTTGCCTTTCACATGCTGTCTGCGAGGTCGTCAATTGGTATATTCTTCCAAAGAGTCCGAAATAAAACCCTGTATTAACATATTTTTGATGATCATGGATTTACCGTGGACCATTTCCTCTCCAAGTATAGAGACATAGAAGCTTTTTCTCGTCATGTCAAAAGTATAATCTTTTTAATTTCAGTAACAAATCCTAAGATACATTTAAATCGTCTTTTGACATTTGAGATCGATATTAATATTGTTTTGTCGATATTTAAAGTTTTTTGTGAAAATATGTATGTGGAGAACCCTAGCCCTGCTGGTGAGTACGTACTTGTCAGGTCTTTCCAAGATGGTGGATATCTTGTCCCGGTGTGGAGCCTTCTTCAACAGCTTCTTCCTCTTGTTGGTGTTCTGCTTAAGAGCCAGCATGTACTCCGGGACGTCGCAGCCGGACTGCTTCATCACGGAGGCGATACTGATGAAGAAAACATCACATTTATTTTGGGCTTTTATAGGACTGTGAATAATAATGTTTTGCACGAATCGGTGGATATATATATATATATAT
>NJDC01014240.1:28429-44509 GCA_002245475.1 Calephelis virginiensis | reverse complement strand
ATGTACACAAATCCCTTTTGACGAAATGTACTCAACTCAAAAGGTTTTATATCCTAGATTTTTAAGATTGAGGTTGGTTGAAACCTTGATATCGAGGGCACGGGCATAAAAATTGGAGATAAAACTATATTAAAATGGTATTATGATAATGGATTTGTCCTTAATAATCAAAATAATAATATGATCAAATAACATGATCTAAAAATAGGTTTATTTGACGCGTGATTTGCTCTCTTGTCTCTAACATTATATGAAAACATGCATGTTCAAGTAAGGGAAACAAATTTAAAACCAGTGTAAAAACATTACAATGATAAAAATAAAAGTTGTAAAGAACTAAAAAAAATCAACGATTTGCTCATTATTTTAATCATCATTCAATAATAAAGAAAAAAACTAAACAACTTGTGTTTTAGAGCATTTATAAATCCATACCAGTATTCTAAATGCGTAAGTTTGTATGTCTAGTACGCTTTCGTAAATAAACTGCTGGACTGATTTTGGTGAAGATTGATATGCTTAAAGCTAAAGACTTTTTCAAAAATTAACTGAGAAAGGACTATAATATTGGATAAAAGTTTGTATGAAGATCGTTACCATTCTTCGCAAACGAAGTTGCGGGTAAGCAGTTAATAGAATTTTAAAGGAATGGAAGTGTTAAAGGAAAACAAACAGCCAGGCGCAAAATATAAAATATTAACCCGACTAACTAGCCTAGCAAAATGGAACTACGCAAAAAGCATACATACATAATGTTAGGCAGTAAAAGGCGGTGGAAATTTACCATCTAGAAAAAAAAAGAATAGACATAAAACAATACAAACGACTAAACCATTAACCTTAAAACCCATAAAAGCAAACTTGTTGCAAAAAAGGGCATTGATAAAGTCAGCTAGAATTAAAAGAAAGCTACACTAGTGCAATATATAAATTATGAGATTATTTTATTATTATCACATCTCTGCAAGCTACATCACTCATATACAGCTCTAATCGATATTTTTTTTAGGTTCACATACGTTTTTTACCTATGTAATAAATAAAATATTAAACATCGACCAAGGCGTGGAGGTTATTTTAAAATAATTTAAATATGATGTACCAGTAGTGGTAGAATTTAACAACAACTCGTCCAGATATTCCTGTTGTCATAATATCGTCGCTTGCAATTGTGTAACCGTTTGAGGGTGGTAGAGGTTTTATTACCTTGCTTCGGGTGTCAGCACCAAGCCACCTTTGGTTATTAACAACCTATATTTTTAACCCCCAAGAACCAATGTTGTTCAACTTCTACACAATAAAAAACCTACTTTTAGACGGTTAAATTTTCCTGAAATTTCAACGTTACAAGCTTAATAATTGCGATCACGAAAAACGTTTTCTTCCGTGCCTTGGCATGCTAATGTATTTATTTACATGATTACGTTTCAATATTAAATAACACGTCACTAAATTAAAAACTCACGAAAGGTTGAAAATATATTCATTTATGATTAAAGGCCTTTTATGTTCATAAATAGTCACATAGTCAATAACACCATATATCGTGAAAATGTGTTTCTTTTTTTCTTTCATGTCGCAATATGCCAATATCATGGTACAACTTTTGAGTTCAAAGATAATGAAGAGGTTGAATATAGATCTAGGCTACTTTTTATAACAGTGCAGGTCCCGAGGGATAGGTAAATAACTTCAATATGCATGCCGCAGGTAACAATTCATCACTACGTAATATAAAACAAAGACATTTATGGTATCTGTTCTTTTATATTATGTATGCTTAGACATGTAAAACTACACAATATGGTTCAAAATGAAGGTTTACATATATATCAACATTGAAGTTCGTCGACACGTGCGAACCTGGGACAGTCTGCTAGTATTCCTATATATTTCAAATACAAATTTGGTTTTGTTACACAGCTTATTCCTTGAAATTATATGAACCAATTTAGATAATCTCTGATTTGTTAGATTCTCCTGAAATATAAAACAACAATATTTAAAATATTTGAAAAAATAGTGTAAAAATAACTTAGCATGGGCTTGGTGGTGGTATTAAAGATGTTAAACTAAACCAGGTTAACGTTAAAAAGTAAAGCAGTGGATGCATATCATGTGTATAAAAGAAAGTCGTGTGTGTTAGTTGCTCTATTTGCAAGTCAAGAACGGCTTAATCGATTTGGCTGATAATTGATAGGGAGGTAGCTTAGAACCAGGAGACGGACATAAAATAACTATAAATAAAACATTTTAATTTTTCCTATATATACTGAATGGTTGGAAAAAAGTTCACCGGAGTAGCTAGTGATCATTAATTTAATACTAGTTTCATAGACATTAATTAAAAATCAGTAAGCTATTTCATCACCAATTTTATACGTTTTCTAGCTTTTTGTAGAGTTAGATGAGAATGTGTCTAGTTTCGCTACATGTGAGGATTATCCCGTAAATCGTTTTCTTTCATGTCTTTGCATGTTAATGCCGTATATTTCCACTTATTTCAGCAAATACGCTTGCATGGCGAGCTTGGAAACCAGCTTATTTAGCTTGAGCGCACAAAGGAGTTCGCAGCACTCCGCAAACCCGAAAAAGTCCTTTGAGAGACCAATCCCTTAATACTAATTGAATTATAATTTCGAAGACGAAAAGTTTCTTTTTATGTAAATCTTTTGGCATTTTAAGACTCAAGGGCCCGAAAAATGGGAGCCGAGTAATCTTAAAATTTTGGAAGTCTCCCTAAAAAGGACTACAATCGGAATTAAAATTTATTACGTTCTTTTAGCAGCAGCCCTTCAGCCCTTTGGTTATTCTCATATTTCTTTTTTAACTTGCTAATTGTATTTGACTTACAAATTATAATTTCCATTGTCGGAATGCTAAAACTTTATCTTCTTTTTATGATATTGGAAGGCAAACAAACAGACGGATTTCCTGATGTTAAGAAATTTACGCCGCCTAAAGACACCAAAGGTAATGGTGCGTTGCCAACCTGAAGCCGGGATGTTAGGCCTCGAGTAAAAGTAAGTTTACCGGTTACCTTACCCTCCAAACCGCAACACGTCCTGACAGTATGACGGCAGGAATAGGTAAGGCGGTGGTATCAATCCGGGCGAGTCGCTGCGAAACTCTACCACAATGACGTGTTCCGGTTCGGAGGGTAAGGTAGCCGGTAAACTTGCTTTTGCTCAAGGCCTAACATCCCGACCTCAGGTTGGCAACGCACCATTACCAACTTTGGTGTCTCGAGGCCGCGTGAATTTTTTGACATCAGGAAATCCGTCTGCTTGTTTGCCTTCCAATATCATATATATAAAAAAAAAATCATTTAAAAAAATTGTTGATGATATGAGGATTTTCAAATACTTGGTATGGCAATACTGTCATGCCAACGACGGTTGGAAACTAATTTTAAGAATCAATCTGTTCATTACTTTCAACGAGGCAAGTTGTATTTATGGTTGTGTTCTTTTAGGCGTTTGGCATTATATATGTTATTTGAAGAAGTATTAGTTTTATTTAAAAATACTTACAGTAGTTTGAAGTAGTATTAGTTTAGACATTTAAATAGAGCTGTTATACATCGAAGATGGTGATGAATGTTTGTTAATAATGTAATGTAATGCCTGATACTAAAGTGAATCAACCAGCTACGCTCCATTGCTTCATACGAAAATGACAAGATTGGACATTGAGGCCAAAACAATCCAAGGAATCGTTGCTGAACTCTATCACCCCATTTATAGCCTCGATGTTAATGACAGCTAAATCTTTCATATCCTCGTACGATAAACATTAGGTTTAAAAACTCCATTACAAAATTAATGTAAGTATAAACCAAATTACTAATAAAAATAATGCAATTCCAGTATTCAGTTTTGGTATTTTTGTTTCTTGTTTTTTTTTGCCTAACAACCGAAGATGACCCACTACTCAAAAATCGGCAACAAAATTTGCATCCAAAAAAGTTGCAAAGTTTTCAGAATTTGCATGTACAAATAAATATGCAATAAACGTCCCACACAGTCGCTAATGCAATTCTTTTGCTGAACCAAAAAACAATTTCGACGCGACGACACGGCGAGGTGATAAATTTCGCAAACAATTTCCGAAATTTTTCTATCTCGCAGATTTACAGGGAGCGCATCTTGAAGAAAATCGTACCTTCAATCTACTTATCGATCCTATTCTAGTACAATTTCCGCGGTGCAGAGGCAAGCGTTGGCAATTTGGGACGGATTTGCGCACACTAGCGACATTTTTAACACAAACTATTACTATGAAGGTAAAATTTACAGTATCCCCCGTTTGGTTTTAGTTTTTCCCCGTGTTGGTCCGGGCTCCTTTTTAGAATAGACCATCTGCCTTCCTGCTAGGTAGCTCGTAAAAATCGAGCATAGGCTTACTGTCACTAACACCGTGACACCTGACTAGGTGGTAGAGTTTCGCAGAAACTCGCCCGGAATGGCCACCGTCTTGCCTATACCTGCCGCCATAACGTCAGCGCTTGCCGTTGACGTGTTCCGGTTATGAGGGTAAGGTAGCCGGTAAACTTTTGCTTGAGATCTAACATCTCGGCCTCAGGTTGACAACGCACCATTACCACTTTTGGTGTCTCTAGGTAGCGTGAATTTCTTACCATCAGGAAATACGTCTGCTTGTTTACGTTCCAATATCATATAAAAAAAGTATCACAGATATTTGACCCCTTTGCAGCCTTATATAGGGGTAAGATCTGCGATGCTCTTTGTACAAGTTGTATATTACTGCTCGCTGAAATGTTTATGTCAGGACCTGAAGCTTGATCGTGATGCTTTTGAGCAATATTACTTCAAGAATACAATGTGCAAACCCCAAAATATTACTTTATTACAAACACATTGAATTCTATATTTGAATCTATGTCTACAATACTCATTGTTACTCAACATTGTCCTAGAGTCAATATCGGTTGTTCCTCAGTTATCCACTCTGTGTTTTTTTTATATTATAGGAAGGCAAACAAGCAGACGGATTTCCTGCGTCTAGAGACACCAAACGTGGTAATGGTGCGTTGCCAACCTGAGGTCGGGATGTTAGGCCTCGAGCAAAAGTAAGTTTACCGGCTACCTCACCCGCCAAACCGGAACACGCTATGACGTTATGGCAGCAGGAATAGGAAAGGCGGTGGTACCAATCCGGGCGAGTCGTTGCGAAACTCAATCACCTAGTCAGATGTCACGGTGTTCGTGACGGTAAGCCTAAGCTCGCATTTTTTTTTGTTCCGACCTTACCGTAACATATTAAAAAAATGTTATTCCTTCGTTTGTACAAAGTGCAAACTTAAAAACAATGTTTGAATGTACATAAGTTTATGTAAATATAAATTACTGTATGGAGAAATTACTTAGTAGAAATTACTACTCTGAAATACCTATGGCCTGATAATTAATTTTATTGATCGAAAATTATCAAGTACACCTATTTTAAAAATGAACTAATATATATATACTTACTTCAAGTTCAAACTGTGATGTACTGAAAAGTAAGCTTTTGAAGTCTAAATATCTGTGTTTGAAGTCTAAATATCTGTGTTTGAAGTCTAAATATCTGTGTTTGTTAGCGCATCACGGGAAAACTTTGGGATTAATTTTTATCACTTTCTTGGTAATAAAGTAATTTTGTTTATATAGGAACATCGCCTCTGTGGTCTAGCGGTCCAGGTGTTGGACTTGACTTCACGAGGTCCCCGGTTCTATTCCCGGATCGGGAAACAAAAAGAAACTACGGTTTTTCCAAATGTCTAATACAAAAATGTGCTAGGGATTGGATGTGTGGCCGGTTCGGCGATAGGCTTGACACCTATCACACTGTGGGACTTAGTGTCTTCGGCTAGTCGAGGGTGCCCTGGTTGTGTCTGTGCCTCTTTTAGACATGGGCGCGAGGATGATTGTGTCTATAGGAACTCGTGTTCTTCTTGCCATCTGTAATTCCATCTGTATGATTTTCTATTGAAAAAAAAAACATAATAACGCAAATGTCTAAGCATAACTTTGTTTATAAATATACATAATAGCATGTAGAAGGCGAAGAATCCTGTACGAGTAGTTCCCCAGCTTCTCCGAAACTTGTCGAACCGTTCGCTGTCCTCGCCAGATCTCTTTTGTCTCGGCTTTACTTTTTCTTTATAACTTTTTGTTTGTCGAATGTTTTTTAACTCTTCCAATCTGTTAGACTCAATATTGATTTTTTTCTATTGTGTTTGAAATAGACAATGAATAATTTTACCAAAGACAAACAGAACTGTCACGGACCTGTGACTCGATGTCTTAAAGTAGTACTACTTTAATACATGGGGCACAATAAAAGTTTTGCACTTCTAGCTAATCAGAACTATTTGAATTTCGAATATTATATGTTCAAAACATTGCAACCTTCTTAGTAATAAAAAAAATAATTGACGGGAAATACTTGGTCAATTGTTTTTTATCACACATCAAAGTTCTACGTACGCAACGAAAATGGAATTCAGTCAAAAACATTTTAGAGCGATGATTTTTTATGATTTTAAAAGTTCTTTTTCTCCGCAAGACTGTGCCGCTCGTCTTCAAACGCTTTTGGAAGAGAATTGCTGAAAATTGCTGAATTTGAAAGAGGTCGAGTTTCTTTAAATGACGAATTTCGCAAAGGATGGCCTTCAACTGCCGTCAACGAAAATATTGTGGCTACTGTTAAGCGGTTAATTGAAGAAAACCCTCGGATTACCTATAAGACAATTCGGGGACTATTGGGGATTGGTACGAGCCAAATTCAGAAAATTTTACACGAAGAATTGAAAGTTCGGAAACTTTGTTGTCGTTGGATCCCTCATGAACTGACAGCGGAGCAGAAGCGGGCTCGCATGGAATAGTGCTTACAGATGCTACTGAAGTACGACCACGGACATTCTAATGCTATTTATGATATTTTCACAAGAGACGAAACGTGGATTTATTGTATTGAACCTGAAAAAAACAGCAATCTTGTGAATGGGTGTTTAAAAATGGTAACAGGCCAACAAAAGTGAGACAGGCGAGAAACGTTGGTAAACAAATGATCGCATTTTTTTTGTCTCAACTTCGGGTCCCATCTGTACAATTCCACTTGATTATCAAAAGAGTGTTAATGCCGAGTGGTATTCTACCATTTGTTTACCCAGGGTGTTAGAAAAAGTTCGCGAAAGACGACCCAAAAGCCGCATTCTCCTACACCATGTTAACGCTTCTTCACACACGGCCAACAAAACAAAGTCATTTTTAGCTACCGAAAAAGTAAATCTCATCACTCATCCTGCGCAAAGCCCCGACTTTACACCTTATAATTTCTGTATTTTCTGTATTTTACGTGGCAGTGATAGCGTTTAATCAGCACATAGAAAACATGCCTTCAAATCTGATGTCCTCCTGTTTTAAAAATTGTTCGATCGCATGAAAAAATGTTTAAAATGTAAAGGAAATTATTTTTTAAAGCAATAAACATAATTTTTTTGTCACAAAATTTTGTTTTTTTAAGTTACGCAAAACTTATGGTGTGACCTACGTACTACTGTTTGCGTCAAACCGTGTCTGTATGCAATAAGTTCGTCACATAAAAATAATATTGCTTGAAGGTGTCACTGTAAGGCTTTCATTATATTAAAAAAAACCGTTTGTGACTTACAATAGCAAAATATAATAAAAACACCTTAAAGATAAATATTTAATAGAAACTACTAGGTTAAACTAACAGAAAATACAGATTTTGTAGTACCACTATTATAATTGTCGTACATCTTAATAATCATGTAACGTGTAACTGTAGCGATTATATTCGTACACTTTTTATTGTTGTTGTTGTGCTCGCCACTGTCGTGATTCAGTCAGAGGACGTAGTAGTCGATGAACTTACTTTTACTTAAGAAGAGGCTTGTCACAGAAACAGGTTACATTGACGTCTATAGGCGATGTGTATTATCATCAGAAAACGTTTATTCTTTACTTAATTTTATGGTATTGGAAGACAAACAAGCAGACGGATCCAAGCACCTCGAGCAAACCTAGTTTACCAGCTACCTTATTCTCAGAACCGGAACACGTCGGCAAGCAATGACGTAATGGCGATAGGAATATGAAAAGCGGTGGTACCAATCCGGGTACCACCGAAAAATCCGGGTGAGTTTCTGCGAATATGCACCACCTAATTAGATGCCACGGTGTTAGTAATGGTAAGCCAATGCTCACCTTTTATGAGCTGCCTGGTAGGGAAGACAGGTGGTCTATTCTGCAAAGAAGTCCGGACCAACACGGGGAAAAAAATTTGAAAAAAGTTATTTACCAAAAAAGTGTTAAAACTCTTATTAATAAGTCTCAATATAAAGATATAAAGTTGTATCGTGTTACTAGCGGGTGGCGCCACATTATAACGATAACAAGAAAATAAAACTCCTCCCGCACAATATGTACCGCTGGAAATTCCTGAAAAGAAGTTGTTAACAAAAATACACTGGGGCTTTGCCTGCGGGCCTCTGATAACGTGAAGGATTCCTAGTAAACACCCGCTCAGAGACGCGAAGTCTTAAGTTAGGAGCTGATAGCGATTTTTAAGCTTAGTACGAATAGGCCTCAAATATCATGAACTTCTTCTAAAATATTTTTTTTAAGTTTAAAAAAATCAAATTGATACATTCGAATGTCTTATCGTGAAGAAGCTGTGCTTGAAAACATTTCAGGTATAATGTTTAAATTTGACATTACAGCGCTTCTTAACAGGGTTTTTTGTTGTATGTCTGTTATCACATCATAACAAAAACACTGGACATTTTTAAGTCTAGTTTTAATTATTTACATGATATTGATCTCTTTAAAAAAATTAGCTACCTTTAACTAGAATCGGTCAAGTATGAGCGAAAATTTGTTTTGAGAATATATAGAATTTTTATAAAATAAATAGTAAATTGTGTAAATACGGTTGCTTCAACTACTGCCGATTTTGTATTTTTTAATATGGTTGTAAATGTGCTTTTGCATCTATATCATGTTTAAAATACTGGATTATATTTTTTAATAAAACTAATATGTTGCAACTGTCTGTTTTTTTTAGTGTTATAGTGTTTCCCACGTGTTTGCTCCCATCACTAACCACGAAAACTGATTTTAAAATATGAACGATTTTGCGGACAACAGTTAGTATTATTGAAAGCATTTTTACTTTTTCAGGTATTTGTTCATTATATTCACAGCTATTTTATCATTACTGCATTAGTCAGTGTTGATTCGTTTATTTAACCGCTATAACGCATAACAAACCATTTCCTTTATTCTTATTAGGTATTACAATGTTTAACAGCTACTCTTTTGTGGAATTCCCTTAGCGTAAAAATATAATGTTATCATTTGACCGCTTGTTCATATCCTGTGATATGATATTCGCGATTATTTCCGATTGCACAATTTTATTACTAATATTACTTCATCCCATTTACTTGATTTTGATTTTTTATACATGTAAATCTTCGCGCCAAATCCCTCCAAGGGTTAGCAGAGAGTATCGAGTGCCAAACCTCACGGTCCTAACAAGCCTGTCTGGCTTCCTTCGCATTCATTACCCTCTTCATAAGAACACGCCGGTTTCAGCGATCTGACACAGTCTTACATTATGTCATACGATGTGATATTATGACAGATCATTTTATTGTATTACAAAGAATCTCATATAAATATTTTTCATTTAACCTGACATGAAATATTAAATCTAATGTATCTGACATTCAAACATTAAAATTTGGATATTATCTTCATGCTATTTCTCTATGTTTGAGATTCCATGCACCAAAATATTATCAATACACCAGCACGCACTTGTGGATATTGTAATAAAATGAGAATATATGTTAAATTGCTATTAGATCTTTAATGAAAACATTGTGTCAATTAAGTTAAAAAAAATAGTTGAATTAAAAAAAGGTCATTTTTTTATATTGGTTTACGCAGTTTCATTTTGAGACGCTTTAATGTCCTCCGGTCCTAAGGACGAAAAACATTTCGGTATACTCGGAGTTAACAAACATAACCGTTTAAAGCCACGTTTCGACGCCAATTAGTAATTTGTATTTAACAAATTTACTTGTAGGTATACACTGACTTTCTTTGGATTCAAATCTCGACGGGAGCAGACATTTGTGTAACGTTTAGATATCTGATGAATGATGCCATAACACAGTCATATAATTGACTTACTTTAAGGTTAGATTTATTTGTGTAATATGTCGAGGGATATTTACTTTTATTTATTTATTTTTTCACTCTAAGAAATTATTTGACAATGCTCGGTACTGTAGGTTACGCAATACAAAATTTACCGTGTCTAAGCAAATAAACTAAGTACTTGTTTATTTATTTTACTGTGTCGTTTTTTATTTCAAATTAAATAAATAAGGAACGTAGCAGTTTAGAGATTAGTGAGAGAATTAGAGAAAACAAAAATAAGTTAAGAATTCCAATGACGATAAACGAAATATCTTACGTTGTACAGTATAAAGTAAGTATACGCTTCTTCCTTTCGCTTGTTCCCTACTTCACAAAAACCTTGGCACTTTAAATTGACAGCAAAGTATCTGAAAATTGTAAAATCCATAAATCCATTTTTTGTTGAGGATAATCTCAAATATGTATCATAGAACATTAAGAAGTTCGTGTATTCTGCCAATCAAAAAAAATCTAATATTTCCTTTGTAATATTATTTTAGTCTTTTTTCTAGGTAGAAGTGGTCACGGGTTCATTTAACATTATTACCATTACCTCAATATACGGAGAGTTTAGCGATTCGCTAGGATTAGTCCCATTTCTGGTGCCTTATTTTATTATCAGAGTTTTTCATCAGGTCTCAGTTGAGAGGATAGGGCAGTTGTTAGTCTTATTTATCCTTAACATCCTAACCCTAAATTGGCAACGCACCTTTAGCAACATTTATGGCTTTATACGGCCCAAAATGCAGAATGCACGTTTTCCTTCCATTTTGAAAAAAGAAAATATAAAAATAAATGTCCCTGGACAAATTACATAAATTGATCTAAGACCAAAGTCAATAAATTAAACCCGAGCTAAACCAAAGATGACAATTGTAAAAAATATTTAATAATTCTCTTACCGGAACAAATTTTACAAACACTCAGAATAAAAAATACATATTTATATATTCATCACTCAAATCGAAACTAACCTGAGCCTCGCGGTTACACGGAGGCGTACACTGATCCGTCGGCCTCGTTAGCAGTGAGACTGACCACTGTAAAGGTAGACTTTCAAAATAAATGTTGGTAGCGTTAGTGGCGCCTCACTGCAAACGAACAAAGGTAATTTTCATTTACATGTTGGTCCGGGCTCCTTTACAGAATAGACCAACTGCCTTCCTGCCAGACAGCTCGTAAAAGGCGAGCATAGGCTTACCGTTCCTAACGCCGTGACGTCTGACTAGGTGATAGAGAATGGTAGAGAAAAGTGATAATTGTGAGTTGCTAACCTAAAGCCAATGGGCAGGCCACATTGCTCGCAGAACCGACAACCGCTGGGGAAGTAATGTTCTTGAGTGGCGGCCCCGCACTGGAGGACGTTGTGTTGGACGACCTTCCACCCGGTGGACTGATGATCTGGTCAAAGTCGCGGGGAGTCGCTGGATATAAGCGGATGGTGACTTGTACTTGTAGCAGTCCAGCACTGGACGTCCTCCTCCTGATGATGGTGATAGTGTTTAGAGTCCTAAAGCTTAACTCAAATAATATTTTTGTGTTATGGTACTTACCATTCTAAAATAAGATTCCCTTGATCTAGTAATTAAACATTTATAACATGGTAGCTCACTGAGACGTCATTTTTTTTGCAAAATAAGCCTTTGGACTAATTATACTAAACGCTGTACTATTACAACGCTGTACAGAACTATCCCCTTCATACACGAAACCCTTTACTAAATAAGCCTTCGTTTTTTGTCTAGCCAAAACTCTTTCAAAAATAGCCTAACATCATTTCGCACAAAGGGTCCCTCTTTCCTGTTGCCATTGTCAATGCAACTTTATAATGCATCATTACACATAGTGATGTTCTCATTTATGATGCTATTTATCGACAAATCAAGCCATTCTTATCATGAAAATTTCAAGTTCCTTCATCAAATTTTTAATAAAAATAATTAAGCTCAGAAAACTGCAAAAGCTACTGCAACTATTTTATTGGATAACACGTCGCGATTTGATGTTTATTTTTTCGAAAGATCGCAAATGTTTCCGAAATTATCTCAAAAGTCTTATCGACATCCTCTTAGTATTTTTGAGTTACACTGAATGATGCATTCGTTTTTCACTTATTTTGACGAGTAAAGTCAAGGTGTGATTTGAAAAATGTATGAATGCTTAGGTACAACTCATAAACCACTAGTCGGATTCAAGCCTTAGTCTTTAACATAGTTTTTAACATTGTTTTGTTAAACTAGATTTGCTTGCTCCAAATAAATAAATGTTTGGTTCTGTTAATCTGTTAAGGGCAAATAATCAAACTGAAAAAATGTTTTGAAGTAAAGATGAGGGTGAGTGTAAACTTAAACAACAACAAAAGATAGAGTTGGTATGTCTGAACGACTGTATTTTACTTTTAGCAGCAAATAGTTGTTTCCTTGCTTGTTCGCTGTTATTGTCGGTTATTTTAATTTTAAAATCTTTTACCATGTTCATGCTAAGTTACACTTAAGAGCAAAAATGCCTTTTTTGCGCTGCAAAAATCATGGTCATAGTTATAATTTATATATTGTAAGTCAATATCAAAGAAAGCATTTTGAGTGCCAAAAATTTATGCACTGCTTCAAATCCAAATTAAGGAAATTTACTTAAATGTACTACTACCAAGTTTATTTCCTACATACTCGTAATCAATATTTTATATTTGTCGATCTAAGGACATACACAACACTAGCAGGCAGCTACACACCGCCACCACACAATGTGCCCTCATGTCGCGAGCACGCGCGTGTGAGTGACAAAACATTCGTCGGCGGCAGGCGGGTGAGAATTCAATTTGGTAAATTTCGGTGATATCGTATTTGTTAGATGTCAAACGTTACACATGATTTAGATTGATTTTTATTATAATTTAAGAAATGTTCGCTCATAAAAACTTCGATATTCAAAGCTGACGGTGAAAAAAAAAATTAACCCCCTTACCAATAAAACGTACGCGCCCGTTAATCTGTTTCAATTCAATTTTTGTTAGCAAAAGTGAAGTTACATACCAGATCAACGGGTGCTTAAGTTTTATTAGTAAGGGGTAAGTGTTTTTTGACTCCAGTTGTTATATTCTTAAATATTAATGCAATCGCCTCTGTGGTCTAGCGGTCCGGGTATTGGATTTGACTGCATGAGGTCCCGGGTTCGAATCCCGGGTCGGCCAACACGAAGAAAATTGGATTTTTCCAATTTTCTAATAAAAAAATGTTGGTCGGGATTGGAAATGTGGCCGGTTGGCGATAGCCTTGTCATCTATCACATTGTGGGACTTAGTGTCTTCGGCTAGTCGTGGGTGCCTTGGTTGTACCTCTGCCTACCTCTTCGGGGATATGGGCGTGAAAATACTTTTTTTTATTTTATTAATGCAATAGCTCGCCCTGATTATCACTACTGCCGTTTTTCTGCCGTCATACCTTCATTGGTTGCCATTGTAGCTGCAAAATTTCTTACATGAGGCTAATAAGGATCAATATTCCATTCTCAGATTGTCAACGTATCGTTAACATTTTGCTGATATTTTTAGAAGTCGCACAATTATTCTATCAGGAAACTCTTCTGCTTGATTGCTTTCATGACAAAAATTAAAATAAAATGCAGTTTTGGTGCAATTGAGTGAAAATGTTGTCGCAGTTTATTCATAGTCATTACATTTTGTGTATTTGTTAAGTAAAATTGGTCACTTTAGCTGACATGTTGTATAATTTTGTTTAGTTCAGTATACAAGTGGAATATTTATAAAGAAATTAGTGTCTAGTCAAATCTCACTAAATGAGCTTGAGTAAGGAGGCCACCGTTTTACTTAAGATCCTGACATACTTTCACTCTGATTTAAAATAACAACAAATTTCACCTTTACAAATGTTAGTAGAGGAGACCGCGGGAGATCGACCTTCACCGATCTGATAACCACATGAGACATATTTTGTATCGAATATAATTTATAAACATATATGTCTATAATTACTTGCCCATCTGAAAATGCTCATGGCTATTTTTAATTAAACTTCAAACATCACTTTCATTCTCTTGATAACCGAATGAATTTTATTTCACTGTTAGTTTTTAACACACAGAATATGCCTCAGTAGGCTTGTCTACTCATTTTTGTGTATCTGGCAAACAGATGTGAACAGGTAAGTCAATATAGGTGACTCAATCGTTCTGCTAACTTATCGAAAGTTATATCAAATTTTAGATTTTTTTATTACAAAATCAGTCATATACACTTGCCTGCAAAAAATCATACTTAAAGCATACACAAATTAAATTACTAAATCAAATACTCAATTAAAACTAGCCATGAGCACTTTCAGATAGGCAAGTAATTATAAGCATATTTGTTTATAAATTATATTCGATAATAAATATGTCTCATCTGGTTATCAGATCGGTGAAGGTTGATCTCCCATCGGCTCTTAGACTATGTATTTAAAGAAAAATTTTGCTTTTACGACGCATCGTACCCAAGATTCTCCAAAGTGTGAATTTGCCATAAATATCGTCCATAAAGAGAAGCGCACAAAGAACTGTCAAGACAGTAGTCGTAAAGCTCCGTTTTATAACAATCTGCTGTGTCAACAGAAACGGAGAGGGCCCTGTCT
This sequence comes from Calephelis virginiensis, assembly GCA_002245475.1. Lineage (NCBI taxonomy): Eukaryota > Metazoa > Arthropoda > Insecta > Lepidoptera > Riodinidae > Calephelis > Calephelis virginiensis. The sequence goes on along the minus strand of NJDC01014240.1, from coordinate 29,640 downwards.
TTAATGATGGAGTCGTCTCACGTAACCCATAAGTCTGCTCTTGATTTCACAGAAACTCGGACATTGTAAATAAGGGACGTGCTACGTCACTACAATTTTCTCGCGTTAAGAATAAGTGACGTCATGTCCTTCCAAAGCCCTTGACCAATTATATCGCAGAATCCCTAATTGCCTATGATTTAAAGACCAAGTATGTCGCTAAGTTAATGATGCTATGAGTAAGCAATTTTGGTGAGATAAGCATTTGCTACTTAAGAAAAACATGCGTTCTAATAGAAAACGAAAAATCGGTTTAATATTTTCCGAGTTTATGATCACAGTATACTCATCTTTACCTTTTTGTCCTTACTAATATTAATGATTCCATGATACAACTACTACACTGCGACTCTTACACTACAGATATGATGTTAAAAATAATAGACGAGTATTTTAAAAACTACTTTTAAATAGTTAATACTCGTATTACAGGGTTTTACAGTTAAAATATCTTCGTGTTTTATTTTAAAAACTTATTCTAGAGATCTTTCTCTACTAATATTTTTTTACAGTTTAAGACGAAAAAAACCGGCGAAAATATGAGTTACACGAGAGAGATGTTATTGGTGCATTGCCAATCTGAGGCTAGGATGTTGTTGCGTAAGCATTCGCCGTCTTACCTAGCCTGAAAATCGTACCACGACAATTTACTCATGTGATGTTGCATTATAGTTTTGTTATCATGGAATCTCGTTTACATTGTTACTTTTATTAAATTGTAATATTTGCCAGATATCGAACTCCGACACTTACGACAGACTTCTCGATGAACGATGCACAGAAAATATGGCAACTCCAATAACGAATAAATTACCATTATAACAACAAACCCAATAGTTCGCCAACAATTACATACTTTTTGTACTTGTTACGAGTACTTTACGAGTATTTAGATTTGCGGCATGACTTTTCCAAAATAAATTTACATCAAAGCAATTTGTGTTTTTTGCGAATGAAATATTTTTTTTATTGTATTTTCCATATTTATTAAAGTATGTTTTATGATTTTTTCCGTATTTATTTATGTATTAAATTATGTTTTATGAAAATTATCATAGCTTCTTAATCTTTCAAAAGAACGCTATAAAGCGCAGGTCATACAGTAATTATGTCAAACATACACCTGTTACTTAAATCTTTAATCATTTATTTTTCTCACATTCTACTTTTAC
>NJDC01014240.1:14496-27820 GCA_002245475.1 Calephelis virginiensis | reverse complement strand
AATATTTTGCAGACAAAGAATTTCTAACAGTAAAATCTAAGTAAAGCCATATGTTTATATATAATGATGAATTTATTGAATTTTATTTAAAACTATCAGAATTGATATAACTATTATTAATTTTTATTTTGACCTAATATTATTTCATTGACATTTGATTTGATTAATTGATAACATGTAATTATTTGTTGCTAATACTGTTTTTATTTTTATTATTTATTTCAATGTAAAAATTTGTGGATTAAGTTAATGTCTTATAAAATTTATATATTGTATTTGCATGCCAATAATTGGTATAGTAGTAAGCACTTGTATAGAATGTAAGACCAATATGTACACTACTGAAGGCAAATAAATAAATAAATAATGCTTGTCCATGTTACTATGTCTAGTTCTAGGAAGTCATTGTTATTTCAGTAAATTTCAAGTTAATTTTAGCAGAAATGGTATTTAAAATATTTTATAAGATGAAAAGATAAAAATGCAAACTGATTTCCTGAATATAAGAATTTGTCCCATAAACTGAGGCTAAAGCCGTCAGCCTCTTGCTTGAGTAAGTTTGCTATATACCGTTCCTGCCGGACAATAGCACTCAGTGGCTAGCATCATCGTTATGGCAGAAGAATTGGCATTTGGTGATAGTATCAGGATGTAATTGCACCTCTCAAGAGTCATTGTGTTAGTAACTTACGAGCTCTTTATTATTCAAGAGCTGTGGGTCCAACTTAGACTTAGGTACACTCCGAAACGTCAATTAACATTTAAACTATCATTAAGGCACAATTTTGTATAGAAGATGTTGAGTTAAATACTGATTAAAAGATGATTGACATCTTTGTTTACGGCCGTTAGACTCAGTCTTCCCTGCTTTAATTTGTATGCCGTGAGAATTTAAGGACGAAAAGTGTCCTACATTGCCCTTTATAAACCTTCTTCAAGAGATTTTCAAGGACATACATAAAAGTTTAAAAAAGGTTTGTGTTTTATTATTGTGCAATTAATGATTAAATAAATAATTTATCAACAGTGTCCATAGATTTGAATGTTGTTCGGCGAGTGGACAGCAAGTGCTTGAGGGTTCGGTTTTGCGCTTACGTAAAGCACGCGTTGTTCGGCACAATACAATACTTGACTTATACACTTTCAGATTTTTTTAGTTTAGTCTGTTTTAAGTGTGTTTAGTGTGATTATATTTTAATATGAGAAAAAACTAAAGTACCCTGGACATATGGGTATATAATATTAAAATATAATCACATAAATTTTGTCCATTTCGTGGTTTAGTGTTAGTTATAAATGTAAAGGTGTGACATTTCTTAACTTGGTTAATTGTGATTTCCTTAGTATTTTTGTGCATATTAAACTGGATACAGACATAGTTTTGGCTGATTCTGGTACTGCAAATTCAAGTTGAAACTATGAACATCGTTAAAATAATTTAAAAAAAATAAATCAAATAAACGTTGTAACTCTGGTGTTTAAGTATTGCTATTTTTCGTGTCCTTGATTAACACCTATAATACAAGCACATAATTTGCTTACTTTGGGGATAGATTGAATTTGTGTAATGTCTAGGGATATTTCAATTTACATTATGTGTATAGAGTAGGAAATGATTAAAACGTTATAGAAATGGATATGGCATACTTATGATTTTATTTAACTTTACATACATATATAATTATCTTCACGCCAAGAGCAGAGAGTATCGACTGCCAGACCTCACGATCCTTACAAACCTGTCTGCCTTTCTTCACATTCATTATAATTTTCATACAAATACGCCGGTTTCGGAGACTCTTGACACCACTCTCGAATGATCAGATTGATCTGATCGTGGAATGTCAGCCTTGGTCTCCCCGGGTATCTACATCCATTCTTATTCGCGTTGTATATCTGCTTTGTCAATATTTCATCTGTCATTCTTTCCACATAACCAAACCAGCGGAGCATGCCCTTCCGCATTTTAACACCAACACTTTCTTTCAATCCCACTCGTTCTCGGATCTCACTGTTACGAATGCGGTTAGCGAGCGTTACACAACAGATTTTCCGTGGTGTTCTCATTTCGACCGCATTAATTATCCTACTTTTTACTATTTAACTTTAGTAGTCCTATTTCAGCAATGACACATAGACCGTGGCCTCAGTTGGACTGTGTTCCGTCGCGGTCACGATTTAGTATAAAAAAAACTAATAAATCGTCAATTAGCTTTAAAAATACCACATCAAATTCCGTTATGTAGTTTTCAAGATCTAAGTATAGATCTGGACAAACAGCGACTTTGTTTTATATGTGACAGGGGTATAACCAGTAACTCACAATTAACCGAAGATACTTAAAGTAAATAAGTGGCAAACTTATATCGAACCAGGTACTTTATTAGAAAACTGAAGGAACTCAAAATGAACCCGAGTCCTTGTGTAGTCAACGCCAACACTGGACTAGACTAGACCACAGAGACGATCAATAAAATGAAATCAATAATATAAATATTCAAAATTTTACTTACACGTCACGAGTTTAGTTTGAAAACTTTTTTTATATACAAGAAGAGGCAAACGAGCAAGTGGGTCACCTGATGGAAAGTGATCACCACCGCCCGCGGACATCCGCAACATCAGGAGTATCACAGATGCGTTGCAGACCTTTAAGGAATGAGTACGACGCTCTTTTCTTGAAGGTCCCTAAGTCATAATTGTTTGGGAATACTGCCCTCGGTAACTGATTCCACAAACACACACACATAAAATACATAATATTAAATCATAATTAGAGTTACCAAGTTGCTAATAACCCTATCACTTAACACAGTTAGGGTACTGAAATTGGTCGTCATTGACAAATAACACGACGTACGTAAGCTAAAGACTATATTAATCAATCTCATTTGCATTTCTTATATGCAAATTATGTAAATGATATTACTGTTTTGAAAGAAAACAAGAGTCCTGTCGATTGGGAAGGGGAGAACAGATAAGAGAATTACGACGCAAAGGGGTAACTTTTTGAATAATTGTGGAAACAATAATTTCAGATACTGTAATCAGGCAAAATCTTAAATTAAAGCATAACAATATTAATATACTTGTATACAGCTGCAGGCTATGGTGTTTATATATATGATTTACTCGTTAAAGATATTAATTTATACTGTTGATCTTGTAATTAACTTATTATTTACTATTAAATGTAATCAGACAGATAACTATACGGTTTTGATTTTACATAAGCCTTGAAATGATGTATCTTGAAGAAACTCTGGTATATATTAAGCAACAATCATTATATTTTCATATATTTGCATTTTTTTACATATACAATTTTGATTTACCAAAGTCTTTAAATATCCCATCTCCTTTTGAGCGCCGGTGCTTGTTGAAATTTCAATGCTTTAGATTGTTTGAGCTACTTACTTCAAATGCCTGATGCAGAATATAAACTTAAACCAGGGTGCTGATTATGTATCTCAGTGTCCAACTAAAATGGAAAAATGTACGTCAAATCGCTGTCAAATGACGTGTTTTATATTTGCTTATCTCCAGTGACCCACAGAAATGCAATAGAGGTAGCAAACACAAATGACGTCATTTGATGTACACTTATCCATTTTGAGTTGGCAACTGAGTTACATATACAGCATCCTGGAATCTTAAACATGATTCATAGCTTTAGCTTTCTTATTAGTAATATTTATAAATTGTCAATTTAACCACTTTAAGTGTTTTCTATGTAATGAGATAACGAACAAGCTCGCAGCTCTCCTGACGGTAAGACATAACTGAGTCTTATGGACACCTATGGTGTCCTATCGAAACATGACACTGAAAATTATGGAGACGGAAATAGTTAATTCGGTGGATCCCTACCTGGATGAGTTGAAGCATGGCAGTCCACCACATGTGGCCTTGTTGGTAGTGACATATTTAGCTTTTGCTCTACATGAACTGTCTGGCAGGAAAACAGATGGTTTATTCGATGTAGAAGACCAGGACCAACACGGGAAAAAATTGGTATCATCACTCTAATATCCCCGAAGAGGTAGACAGAGGCACAACCATGGCACCCACGGCTAGCCGAAGACACCAAGTCCCACAATGTGATAGGTGGCAAGTCTATCGCCAACCGGGCACACATCCAATCCCGTGCAACGTTTTTTTTTGTTAGAAAATTGGAAAAAGCAAATTTTCTTTTTGTTGTGGTACGCGGGAATTGAATCTGGGACCTCATTAAGTCAAGTCCAATACCTGGACCGCTAGATAGAGGATAAAAAAATAAAATTTAAAAGATAGAAGTATCTTCACGCCCATATCCCGGAAGAGGTAGGCAGAGGTACAACCAAGGCACCCACGACTAGCCGAAGATACTAAGTCCCACAATGTGATAGGTGGCAAGCCTATCGCCAACCGGGCACAATTCCAATCCCGACCAACATTTTTTTATCAGAAAATTAGAAAAATCCAATTTTCTCTTTGTTGGTCGACCCGGGATTCGAACCCGGGACCTCATGCAGTCAGGTCCAACACCCGAACCGCTAGACCACAGAGGCGATCCGGACCGCTAGACCACAGAGGCGATAAATAAATAACCATTAACTTAATGAAAGTGTTTCGTACAGTTTACGATATTTTGGATTAAGTATGTAGAAATCTATTTATTTATATATTAATACGTGAAGCAAAAACTTTGGACCCTTTTTATACGAAAATTGCGCTGATGAAGGACTATGAAATTTGGCACATTTATAGTTTATGTATAGGAGAAGTGCAGAACGCTAATATTTTTTAATGATAATGCTTATAAAGTGTATTACTCGTAATTCAAAAAATAAAACATTACACGTACTACCATGCATTTAACATACACAAATATATATATTGATGATAACGATATAAGATCACAGATGGCGCACAAACTATAATCATACAGTTTGGAAACAAAGTAGTTGGTCTTGAGAAATGAAGATGGCGTTCTTATCAACAAGGTATTAAAATTTACTATGGTTGAATTTTGACCAATGGGCGACCACTAGTTTTGATAAAAGCATCACAATGAAATAAATGCTCAATTCTGAATTTCTCGAGTTGGTGACTTCCCTGCGAAATTAAAGCCCTTTGTGTTGATACCTTACATATGCAATTACGAATCAAATCCCAACAGATGTAATTTTCTACGTTTTCATACAGAATCTGGCCTCATTTTTCTTTTTGCGATAATTTGAGTTCCGGAAAACGGAGGCGGTGACTTCGGATATCTTTGTATGCTTAGGATAACTTCATATCGGGGGAAAAATATTTGCGAATTTTCGCGTCTCAAATAAGAAGTTACGAAATTATTTCCTTTGTAATTGCTTATATTTCTCGGTGTAAAAGACAATTTTTGTATAAATTTTGTGACATATTTATTTAACAAATTAATATTTGGTAAAGATGAGTACATCAAAAACTTAAAAAAAGAATTATAAAATCATTTGTTATATTAATGACATAAACAAAACTACACTTAAAATCTAATAGGCTGCCCTCTAAACCCCTGCTTCTTTAATATATGCAATAAAATTGAAAATTAAACAAGTGATAGATATGGGATATCAATATAGTAGTATAATTTAATATATTTAATCTTTACAATTCCAAAATAGGTTCTCCTTTACGAGATAAATCTTACGATTATTTCTGACTGGCTCTAGCAACTAACACTTTATTTTTATTTTTTTTTTTCTACTTGACCAAAAGCTAGCTGAAGAAAATACTGAACGAATAAAGATCGTCTCTTGTGTAACGTACAATTTTAATATGGTGAATAAATAAATAAATATTAATTACTGACGAAAATGAAGCCTGACTAGAACCTATATAAAATAGTCGATAAAAGTACTTACCCGAAACCTCTGCAAAATCTTCTTTGTGGTCTATTGATTCGGTGAAAGCGTTGACTTCGTCAGGTCCCGGATTCGAATTCCATATAGGACAACACAATTTGTGTGTTTTTTTTCATTTCTTGGATATGTTCCCGGTGATAGCTTTGCCACATGTGACATTGTGGACTCGAGGTATTTTTGCTCTTTTGTCTCATACCATCTTTTGTTTGCTTCAATATTTGATTTGCTATTGAAATATTTCGATATTTGAAGATAAATAAACCTTTAATTTGTCCTCGTGTTGATCCGAGTCTCCTTTGTAGAAAAGACTGCCTTTTTGTCAGGCAGCTTGTGAGAGGCAAATAAAGGATCCAATGGAAATTTACCAACAAGACCTTGGTTGCTGATGCTGCGACACGTTCTGGTAAGGATTCACTTCCTTACCTACTCCTGCCACCATAGTGATACAATGACAGCGTCATATTTTGGTACGGAGGGTAAGGTAGCGTGATATCTATTTCATATATGGTATCTCTTATCATCAGGGGAGTCATGTGCTTGTTCGATAACTTATTACATAAAAATATGTAAGAAGTATTTTAAGGTGTTATGGTCGCAGCTTATGTCAGCGTTAACACGTTCGGCGAAATTAGGTTTTAAGGGCTCCTGTGCTGATTAAAATTCGAGGCTTAACCAAAATTCATTTCTTGGTATTCGATAATGGCGGAACGTTCGGGATGAATACGCCCAGATATTTAAATTAAAATAATCTCATTACAACACTTCTATGGAAAAGGAAATTGATTGGTGACAAAAGAAAATTGCTATTAAATTTATAATAATTTATATTTTTTTTGAATTGTGTACCTATTACAATGTTACATGACTATCCTGGTGGTAAGAGACAATCGGGCCCTTTAGACACCATAGATGTTACAGGTGCGTCGCCATGCGGGTTCTTTGGAGTTGCCGCAGTCACCCGATACACACAAAGGATGGTCACCGAGTTGGTTTAAACGGTAGGAGTTACCCGCCGTTTTGGGTGGAAGTACCCATCTATGAAGATTTCCACTTGTTATAAAAAACTCAGATTGGCAAAGCCGATTGAGCAAGTCTACCGGCTACCCCTTGAACCGAAACATGATGTAATCATTATGGCAGTAGGAATAGGTAAAGCGCTGAATCTCTACCCAAAAATGGTTTTGCAGAACATGCTACCACCAGCGGTAATGTTAGTAATTAGTAATTACCTATTATATTTACCTGAGATTGCCTCTCACGAACTCTCTGGTAGAAAGGCAGATAGTCTATCCTACTCAGCGGACTCGGCCCAACACGTAGAAATTATTAAGAAATCTAAATATGTAGAACTGAATATGAAAATATTTGCGTACTTCCGAATAAGATGGGAATACTGATTAGCGTAATCTTCCTTTTTTCATTTGCATTTATTTTTCTCAAACAATAATATTTGTATGGCACTAGACTAAAAGTAATTAATGAGAATAAGAATCCTTCCTTCTTATAATCTAATTGAATTTAATATATTTTATAGGTATGAGAAAATTGTGTTTATTCATTTTCTATTTTATTATGTACAAAAAGCAAAAATATACAAAATACAGGAGCCAAACAAAAATGCACAAAAGGCGAGCTTATCTCTAACCACAGAAGTTTCTTCCAGCGAACCCAAAAAAAATTAAGCTGTAAATATACAATGGAAGACATTGTGTAAAAAAAAAGATTAAAGTTATATTTAGAACAAACAAAATATAAATATAATAAGTATGTAAAAACTAAAAATGTATAATTATCATTACTGAAAATATCTTTGTAGGATATACAAATTTGTTATGGTGTTAAAGAAATGTTGTTTTTATTGTAATTGACACATCTAGTTACATCAACCATAGTCATGAAAGTACGGTGGTGGTCAGCAAATTTTTACTTGTGCAGTTACTGACTTGAGGCTATCTGTGTGATTCGGTCCTGTGTGATTCGTCATTTACTAATGTCGACAGTTCAAGTAAAATATAATTTATAGTGTCCCGTATAAATACCTTATAACTGTCTATGAATGTGTGACAACTTCTTAAGAAAAAAAACGACGGGTTGCAATCCGGGAGTGCCGGCAGAAGTGAAAACTTGAATGTGAACGTTGTGTAATTTCGATGTTTTAGAATGGTTAGAGAATGATTTTGCACGAATTGCTTTAATTATCAGTATGAAAGTACTTTCGTTTATGCACAAATATTATTTTCATATCAATAACCTGCGTTTGGCTTCACAAAAACTCGTTAAAGTAAGACCACGTGACGGCTAGGAGCATCGCCATATTATCTGTACATCGAATATTGTTCGTCTACACATTAAGCTTATTTTCAAGATGGAACAAATAGAGTAATATCTGTTGATATTATACGTATCTGCTATCTGTGAGAATGTAATGGTAGGTATATTGCGGCGTATTATCCATTGCGCATCCTATACCCTTCTTAAATATCTAAGCAATAGAAAACATCAATGAATCTACGTTTTATTTTAGATCTCGCGTCGTCTTATTCGCGCATGCGCAGTGCGTCGTCTTACGTTCTGACGATCTGACGCAAATTTAGAAGTTTTTTCCCCATTCCAAAAAAAGTGCGCAACGCCGCTAAAGAAGTTTGCACTTCAAAAATATCGTAAATAATTGATTTTCATTTCAGAAACTAGTTTCCCTAGTAAACTTTGCTCCACCCGTTCAGTTTATTTAGGTAAACATAAAATATTGTTTTTCCCATTTATCCTGTAATTTTCCCGGTTTCTCTTCATAAAAACCTTTTCCTCGTAAGAACTAACACAATACAAAAAGAATTAGCCAAATCGGTTGAGTCGTTCAAAAGTTATGCACTTACAAACACATTTAGCAATTCATTTTTATATGATACTAACTGTTCCGGCGAACTTCATTCCACCCGTTCAGTTTGTATGGGAAAAGTAAAGTATAGTTTTTCCCATTTTCCTTGCATTTTTCCCAGTTTTTCTCTTCTTAAGAACCTTTTTCTGACAATAACTAAAACGACAAAGAAAGAATTATCCAAATCGGTTCAGTCGTTCAGAAGTTATGCGGTTACCAACACATTTAGCGATTCATTTTTATATTATTGACGGTCAATATTCAAATTATGATTTGACAGCGTAATGGTAGAGTATCTGCGGCTGAATCAAATTACAAATACTTGGAATATTGTGCATACTCTATAGTAGAACAATTTTATCTCATTTCCGACAGAATACACATTATTCCATTAACATTGATATCGGCCGTCATATGCAGCGCTGTGAAGACCGATGGCCGACATTTGATTAAACCAAACGTAAAATGAAGTTTTATAATACTTGGCAGTCATCAATTATGATCAATTTATAAACTAACAGTTAAAGCGAGATTTTGTTACCACATGTCTTTGTTGCTGATCCGTGAGAGTCCATGTTTTTTTATGATATTGGAAGGCAAACAAGCAGACGGATTTCCTGATGTTAAGAAATTCACGCCTACTAGAGATACCAACCTGAGGCCGGGATGTTAGGCCTCGTGCAAAAGTAAGTTCATCGGCTACCTTACCTTCCAAAACGGAACTAGTCTAGACGTTATGGCGGCAGGAATAGGTAAGGCGGTGGTACCAATCCGGGTGAGTCGCTGCGAAACTGTACCACCTAGTCAGATGTGTGTGTTCGTGAAGGTAAACCTGAGCTCGCTTTTTATGAGCTGCCTGGTAGGAAGGCAGATGGTCTATTCTGCAAAAAAGCCTGGACCAACACGGGATAGATGTAAATTGCTTGCATGTGGGAATCTTATCTTCCCAGTTCTCAGATTTTTATGTTCCCGTATTAGTCTCACACTTTCGTGTGTCACTAACACAATAACCAAGGCGGACATCACACAGCTGCGACACACTGGTGTGCGGTAATTTTAACCTTGAAATATCACTGCATAGAAACATGGTGGAATCGTGTTGACTGTTTGTAAACAATTCAAGATTTTTCTGTACAAAATTAAGCGCTGCACAACCAGACCGTCCTGCAGTATCGCCTCAGGCTAGACCAGCTTTTCCCAAAGTGGGCGATAACGCCCCCTTGTGGGCGCTGGAAGCCTAGAGGGGGGCGGTATAAATCTTGAAAAAAATGTTTTTTTTTAAACTAGGCGCAACAAATATGTTATTGAGGTTATTGACAAGAAAAAAACGAGGGGGGGGGGCGCTACAAAACAACTGATTTTCAAAGTGGGCGTTACATGAAATAAGTTTGGGAACCTCTGGGCTAGACGGTAGGATGTGACAACTTATCCAGATTGGTAGCACCGTCATAGCTGTTTCTATAGATCCAGATCTATCTGAAGTAAGTCTCTATTACCTTTTTTACTATATCCTCTCCCCGTGATGGTCCAGGCTGGAGCTCGTAAAAGGCGACATAGGCTCATTACTAAAACCGGGATATCTGACTAGGTGGTTGAGTTTAGCCTACTCCTGCAACCATAACGTCAGCGCTTGCCGTTGACATGTTCCAGTTCGGAGGATAAGGTAACCGGTAAACTTACTTTTGCTTGAAGCCTAACATTCCGGTCTCAGGTTGGCAACGCACCATGACCACCTTTGATGTGTATAGACGGTATCTGCTTATTTGTCTTCCAATATAAATAAAAAAACTTTTAGATTTTCTTCCTTTCTACATTTTGAAAGCAGTAAATTTCTCGTTAACGCTTCATATAAGCTTACGATCTCATGGCTTACAAGCTTGCATATTTTTTCAGCAACTAAGCGCTAAAAACTACAGACCACTTAGGTGAAGCTGGTTTCTAAATAGAGTAAAAATGCAGTCTAGCGTGTCATTACCGACCTTTCCAGCTACCGCTGACATTGAGAAGAAAAAATCTAATTACGAGGGTAAAATTAAAAAGTCCCGGTCAGCCCGTCTGCAAGCGGCGTGGCTGACGGCCGGCTCAGTAATTAAAACTAAAATGGCTTCTAGGCCTTTTTTAATTCTTGAATGTATTTTAAAGATGTCGCTTTTTAATTTATAATTGACATATGTGACCGATGTTTGAATCTTTTTTCCTGAATAAAAGTTAATTTTATTTTATACTGGCATTTAGTAGATAGCTTTAATATAATAAAACTTAAACTCAGCGTTTCGAAGTTGGTTTTTATAAAAAATACCTTGTTAGAACTTTATGTAAAAATTACAAGAAACAGTAGTAATTAGTTTGTAAGAGGATTAAGTAGCAGTTTCTTGTGAAATTTTACGAATTATGCAGTAATTAACACAAACAAAACATACGCTTGATACGGTACATTCAATATTCTATCTAAAATAGGAATAGATAGGCCTTCAATAAATTGGTTAATTAACTATGGTTACTTATGTTTATTATTATTATCAAAAATATTTTAACAACAAAACTCTAGTAGGCCTACATTTCATCAGGAAATCCAACAACAAGCTGTCTTGTTTGCCTTCTAATAATAATATTATAAGAATTGTCACAAAATACCAAGATCTACTAGGCTATCATAAACTAAAAGAGTTCTTTGCCTTACTTTTTCCATTTTGTCTAATCAGATTATTCCAGTGTTCTATTAATAATTCCGGTGTTCCTCACTTTTGGGCATGAGAGCATTCTGTTTTTCTACTCTCATTTTTTTCGTTTACGCAGTATTTCAAATTAATTCTTTATTAATTAGGTTTTTTACTATTTACTCTTTTATTCCCAACGTTTTGGTTTAACGGTATGATACGTTAATATGTCGGTGATAATTAATTTTTGTTGAAAAAGCATTGCTGCACCTATCGAAATCTATCATGAATTGAATCATATAGATAGTATATTAGTATATACTCGTAGTATGTATAGTAATAAGATTATTGGTCATTGTTAACTCAAAAATAAAAAGAACGTGTCCATAGGGCCTGTAAAAGCTACTTAAAACAACATAAATTGTTACAAAGTACCGAGGTGTACTAGGCTATCATAAACTGAAAGAGGTCGTTGCTTTACATTTTCAATTGCATCTCGGGCCGCAGTAGCCGGCGGTTATGCATTAACATAATTGCAGCCACTATATTGATTGGCCGGCTGCGGGCTAGCCGTATTCAGGACTGGACGCTATTGAGAGAAAAGAGATTATATGGAGCGTATTGTAACTTTTTTGTTTTGAAAAATGGTAGTCTTTCAACGGCTCACGTCATATGAGGTCGGAAGATTTTATCCTCTTAATTCAGCACTATTTGTCAAAAGAATAGTTTATTTTATTTTACTTTCCTTGTTCCTTTTTATGAAGTTTAAACCAACCAGTTTCCATTTTTACAACATTTACCATCTTATTATAAAAAAAATAAACGCGTTTTACTAAACATTGGTGGTAATTTCGTTGCGCACTCACTAAAAATAATTGTAAGTTATCGCTGTCTTCTTTCAACGAAAGTAACAGAAAAAGACAATTTTTTTTTAGTGCTGTCAAATTAGACCGTACTCGTCATTTCTACAGACTTTTAATCTATTACTCAGAAAACGTCGATTAAAAACATCACAATTTGACATGTTCGGACTAATCTGACATGTCTAGAACGTGCCATCTCTTTTGTTTTTGTTTCATTTGAAAAAGATAGCATGCATCTAAAATAAGTTTAATTTGTGAACAGCTGAATTACTACCAGTGTTTAAAATTGGATTCTAAACCAACAACATGCTGACATGACATCCACTTGGGTGTTTTTTAGCTTAAATACTGTTTAGTCAACATTTTTTGTGGTAAGGCGGCAGGTTTTTACAACTAAATAGAAAGCTATACTAGCTAAATAGTTTATTAAGGTATATTGTGGAATAGTGCAAGTGTTGTTAAAAAGTATATACAATTGGATTTCATTAGGTATTGATCAATTTATATCTGAATACTTCACTTATTCTATTTTAACATTTTATTGAACGTACAATTTTGAGCTACCGCATGTAATAGGTGAACAACGTCGATAAACCTCTCTCATCAAGTACTAGCATACAATATATTAAGCATACATTATAGAGGTACAGTCCGGCGGAAAAAGTATTTAAAGAGTGGTCTGAAAAAGTTATTCTGCTGTTTGTACATTCATGAAAAAAAAGGATTTATAAAACTCGACCGTTTGTGTGTGTAAAACTTTAACTATAAATGTGTGTGTAAAATTTGGTCAACTATACCTACTCCATTTTGGCTATTGCTTTTGTTTAAACAATAGTGAACTGATTGAGGACGTTTCTTTAACGCAACAATGCTTTTTATCAATCTCAGCTTCATAAATAGCTTAAGATTTTTTTTATTTTTTAATGTAAAAAAGCCTTTGTATGAACTTTTTATTGAATTTTAGCAGTACTTAGAGAAACGTGATTTTTTTAAATGTATATATTATGTTTGTTTCAGGTAAGAACACTTTTTGAATGCCTTTATCGT